>WSTO01000038.1:0-43109 GCA_019627685.1 Serendipita sp. 399 | reverse complement strand
GAGATAAAGGTCGTGTAGTACGGCTCTATGGACTCCTGTATGCGCCGCGACAGACGTAGCTGCGCGGCTTCTTCGCCTGGTAAATCATCTTCATCGATACTCTGCATCATTTGAATCGATTCGAGATTCTCCAAGGGTGGTGATAGCTGTGATAGATGCACACCTCCGAAGATAGGTGTCACAGATCCGGTCAACTGAATGGGCATTCCAGAGAACTGGGTCGGAGGTGCTGGAACGGCATACCGACTGAGAGGAGGCATTGTGACGACCGAATCCTTCCAGAGGAATGTCTCCATTTTAAGGTTTCTCACGAGAAATGCCAGAAACCTCGTCACTCTCTTCACTCTAGTGAGAGTTTGGATGTCCCCACCTCGAAGGATGATAGTGCAGCCCAAATCGCGATTGCATCCTTCGAAACGCATGTACGTCTTCCGTTTGCCGGGGATTAGTGGATGTTCGTAGGTCTGGATCTTGCACTTTGTGCAATGGCCCAACTTTGGATCCATAGCTAGCCGGTCCATCGAGGAGATGATATCACCCTGAGTCATCCTAGCGACATGTTGGATCGCCGAATTCTTCACGTTGCGGGCGACGGCAATATTGGCATGATGCAGGTAGTCCAGTGCCCGCCTGCTCACTGTCTTCTCGACCAAAAGGATATGTGGGCGTAAGGCACCAACTCGGAGTACCAGATTTTTGAGATACTCATCCTCCTGTGCAACAAGAGGGTCGAATGCAACGAATTGACCTTCTACTCGGTGGTAGTCGAAGGGGAAGGTGACAAAAACTATGCGGGGATTTGGAAACTGCCGTGGCATCCGCTTGTGGGTGAAATTTTTTGTAATGACCGCACCGTCGATGTATTCTGAGTCCTTTGGTGCACCTCCAGGTATTCGCTTGATCTTGACAAATCTTCTGACGTCCATGTCAAGTTCTCGCCGACCTGTTGTTAGGACGAGATCTCTTGCTATTTGCATAGCCAACTTGAGCAATGTATCCTCCCATTCTTTTACATTTGGAAGCCTCTCCGTTGTTAACATTTGCTTCAACATGAGTCGGATGTGAAACATCGATATGGAGTTGACTTCCTGAGCGTAGCTTGTGTAAATAGTCAGCTATATCCTCTAAGATGAGGCAAGAAGACTCACGCAGTGCTCTCTCTTCGCGTTCTCCAACCAGCTTCACCAGCGAGGAGGCCTAAATCCGCCAGCCGACTTTGTACTCGACTACGTATGAACGGAGTTTGCAGAGAATCTACGTCCGATTCTACACGTGCTCGATGCATACCTGGGCGTTCCCCATTGTGTTCAGGAGAACCACCAGGAAATTGGATCGACGACATGCCACCATCGTCCATTACTGGGAAAGCGATACCTTCGTGTGCAGGTGTGCTGATAGGCCCTGTGGTAGCATTCATCGATGATTCGATAGCAACGGAGTCGCCTTCTTCATCTTGTGCCACCCTACGAAACGGCGCCGCGACCCGTTGTATGGGTACATCCCATGGACCTTGACTTGATCCATCTACTGGTGTTTCTGGTCTCGTATCATCTCCCATGAGTGCTTGACCTTTACCCTCTGCTATGGAGAACAGGCTATAAGGTTCCTCCACCTTTCGGAAGAGTTGGGATGCCGCGAATGGTGAAGACGGAAGAGCCTCCAGAGATGTGCGATACTGATGGTTGGCGAATAAGGATGGTGAAGAGGAGACTACGCTACGTCTGTCATCATCATCCTCGTCCATGATCGTCTCGTCCTCGAGTGTCTTGAGACAAATGTTACAGATGCGAATCATCCCCTCTGCTCCAAATCTTGATCCTTTGATTATATTGGAAGCACATCTGGAGCAGAATATTTGACCTGTCGATTTGAATGAGACGTTTGACATTGGCCGCTGAATAGCAAGCCATACCGCATATACGACAGTGGTGTTTCCTTCTCCATGTTGTAAATGTACTTTTGCAGTCGTAGCATTCCCTGTATTCCATCAGTCACCGTTCCACTTGGTTGGATGACAGCTCGCTTACTTGCATGTCTCGTCGTCCATCCAGTAATCCCGAGAAAGTCCTAAGTTGTACACGGATTAGTCACAATTGATTGAGTTGGTTTAGGTTATCATACCTTCTCCTCTGAGCCGCCTTATTACCTTGCTGACTGACGCGCTCTTCTTATGGCCAATGCTCGTTGAAGTCTTGATGGAACGAGCATCATCGGCGATAGGAAATCCCGGTATCGCTGTTCCGTATGGTCCTTCCGTTGAGTCGTTTGTTCCAAACCCAAATAAGCCAGTTCTCGAGACTGGGGACTCGAAATCGCGCTGGAGACTCGGAGCTTCTGATATAACAGGCGTTACGGAGACTAGTGGAGGAGCGAGATTCCTGTGGGGAATTTGTAGAGATGCCTTGCGCTCTCCTATGCGTGGCTGAGACGCAGGTGCGACTTGCGGCCCTGGAGCAGGAGCGGACGGCGGCTTTGATGCTGGTGCCGCAAACGTATTCTTGACGATGGAGAAGAGAGAAGAAACATATGCGTATGAAGATTGATCGAGTTCATCTTCCTCCTGAAATGGATTGAACGATGTTAGCGTGAATTCGTTGGCTGGAGGTTGTATTCTCGGTTTGGTAGAGCTGCCTGAAGCAACTGCTGCCATCGTTTCGCGTTCTTATCCACGAAATGGCTGAACCTCTGCGGCCCGCCACCGGGACCTGGTACTGGTTTGTGACCAACGTGCAACGCGAAGGTTGGACCTGACACACATCCTTTGGTCAAACTCCATACGGCAGTCTTTCCCAGAAAATATCCGTCTTTTGGCATCTCCGAGACGATGAATTCTGTTTCCGATGAGGATTAAAGCGCCCTTCTTCAGGTGACGTCGCTGGGCTCCGCTAACATTGGACCTTGCCTCGTCCTCTCAAATGGGCTCTTGCTGTTCAACAAGTAGGAAAAGACGAGCAAGAGGAGATGAAAGAGAACCTTTGCTTCCCAAATATGTCTCCGACGTGCCCCCTCAGTCACAGTTCGATAAAGTGGCGGACATTCTAGCGGCGTTGAGTACAGGAAAATATCCATCCCAGCAGCAAATAGACAGATCTCTACGGCTTATGCTAAATTCCGACTTCTTGAAGGCCGGACAGGCAAATTTAAGCAGCGCACTCAGCATCCATGGGCGAAGACTAATCGACGACCTGCGTCGCATCATCGAAGCCCTCATTGTCTTAGGAACAGAGAAAAATGGTGAGTCATAATGTGATAAGCAATCACAATCGAGTATGGCTTACCATGCATTGCAGGTGATGACAAACTACAGGACCTTCTGTGGCATCTCGGCGAGATGGAGGAAGTCCCAATCACCACAAATGTGAATGTAGATGCACCAATTTCGACGCTACTAGATACGAAAGGTGAATTCTTGTAGCAAAGGTCATTTCCCACCTCACCACTTATTTAGCTGTCGAATTGCCAACTGAGGTCATATCGCAAGACGAAATCTCTGGCGACATGCGCAAGGCTGCATCGTCTATCAGATCGCTATTACTCCTGCTCTTCACATCGAACGCGTTCCGACTTATCATATCAGATGTCCTTGTGACTGCTCGAGATATCCTTGCGGACGTCGCACTCGATGTCGCGAAAGTTGCAGCTGTGGTTGAAGTGAGGGCCCAGCAAATGGAAGATGCAATAAGACCCGAGACTACGGAACTGGCCGCTGATAAACGTCGCGAAGGGGGGATTGGGGTACCTTCGCTCGAGCTGCTGGCCAGTACGAGTCAGAGTTTACAACAAACCGCAGCAGATGCTACGCATTCGACCATTGAGGAGATTGAATCAAATAGGCGTAATATCTGGCAGAGGCTAGAGGACGATGACCCCAACCGAATAAAGGAAACGATTCTCAGGAGGATCAAAGAGGTGAATAGTGATATACATATCAAAAAGCTGATTCAACTAACCCCTGTATTGGCTAGATAATTGAACAAGCGCAAGCTAGCCCAAAATATACAGCTGCTGTCGTAACGATGGCATCCTTGTTTCAAAAATACATCCAGAAACTAGCATCGACGGTGGATGTCGTAGAAACTGCAGTCGAGTCTAGAGTTTCGAGCAGCGATATTCACATCAAGGTGGATCCCCAAGTAAACATCGACCCCAACCTGTCTACTGTGCTTGAAGACATGAAAATCATTGTAGAGCGACTGTCCGGACATGGACTAGATCTCCTTGCAAGCCGTCTGGTTCATCTTGCCCAAGACCTAGGAGCAGAGGACGAGATGGGTAGTGACGGACTCCCGGCGTTCATAAACGCTTCCGCCACTTGGCTCAATCGTGCCCTCCTCAATCCTCACTGGATACAAACAGACGAGGCCAGCGAAGAAGGAGATAGACTTTACGATTGGCTCGTCGACATTTTACATAGGAAGCCAGCATACAAGACAGACGCACGCAACGTGGTGGAGGAGGTATATGCAATATATGATGCACTCTCCAACGATCGGGCTATCAATGGCCTCGCTTCAGCTATTCAACAGCTCGTGGCTGATTTGGAGGCTATGGGCAGGTTGGGACCACGTCTCGCTACCATTGAATCCGCAAAGAGATGGGAGTCTGCGAAAGCAGAACTGCGGAAGGATGTGGTCTCCTGGGTTCTCCCTCGGATTCTACGCGCTTTGCGTACTATCCCCTTGCCTCGGGTTGAACTTAAGAGTGATGCACTCGATCTAGTGATCGACAAAGTCACTCTTGCTTCTCCCTCATTCGTTCCGGATCATATACGAGTCACCAATCATGCTGAGGTGGAGCTCAGAGCCTCCGAAGCCGTTGAACAAGGGTTCATGAAGAGCTCAAGCTCAACTCGTACCACCGTCAAAATTGACGGACTTCGTATTTCGGTCGAGGACATTGCATACTACTTGAACGCCAAGGGTCCGCTCTGCCTTGGCTGGATGGACAACGGCCTACTCACGATCGACGTTGGAGGAAAGCGGGTAGAGGGCGAGGGTCTGTCGATTCTTTTAGATATAGAGGTCCCTTCCTCGGAATCTCAACCAACAACCGATGATATCTTCAAAGTCCTAAGTGCCAAAGTCGATATTCCAGGGCTTGCCTTCTCTCTCGATCAGACACGGCACTGGATATTCAACACCGTTGTCACCCAGCCACTCCTGGGACCCGCTGTGAGAGCCGGTTTATCGCTAGTCTTATCTTCTCAGATCAAGGCTTTGCTGGAATCTGTCAACGAGTCTCTACGCTCGCTGCGTAACAAAGCGGCGAACCTTCGTGGCGGGGACGTGAACTCCGTTACACTCGAAGACTATTGGAATGCCGTCACGCATAAAGATATTTCCGATCCCGATACGTCAGCAAATCATGGCTCCTCTGGTGCATCAACACCTCCAAGCACTGACGTACACACTCGGACCGAGACCGAAGTTACCACCAAAGGAATAGTTCGCACAACAATAGTAGATGATGCGGAAGGGGAGCCTCAGTCAGAAACGGTACTTGCCATTGGTATTGGCGAACAAATTCTACCAGGACTTGGAGGGCCTGACATAGAGGACCCGCCGACCTTAACAGAGCAAGCTAGAGAAGCGCTGGATGAACTAGACGATGTCCGGAAAGCGGCTCAGGGTAAAGCTGCCGCCGCGACTGAGGAGGTAGATGATGTTCGTGAAACTGTGAGGGAGCGAATCGCCACCGCTGGAGATCGTATGCGCCGAACACGAGCCAGGGTAGTCAAGGAACCTGAATGGAGGAGTGTTGTCTTCGACTTATAGGGTCGGCCCTATGCGATACCGTCGTTTCCTTCATTGTAGGAGCACTCATTGTTAACTACTTGGTCCAAAGAATTTCTAACATTCATCAGGTATCATAGTCGTAATATTACTGGTTTATAGCACGCCCATTTTTCGCTATCAGTGGACCGAGTCCTCGCGTCCTTGAGTCTACTCATTGAATGCCCAGATACTTCCCCTTCGACCAATCCCTTCTCCGCTTCTTAGTGCAAGATTAGGTGAAATGAACAGCTATCTGGTTCTAAAAGATATAGATTCAATCCTGGTCAATTCGCTCGTAGTTTGCTCCAATGTTTTGGGAACGTAGTAGAACCCCCGGGTTTGGCGATGGGACATCATTCTTGCGCGTCAAGAGCTCTTCAGGGATATCTAGAGACGGTACACGGCCCGTATCTCCTATTTTTTCCTGTTTTTTTGAGCTCATGTGATTGCTCTTGGATGAACTTTTCGGCTTATCCTCGGGAATCTCCCCCTATTTACGCCCGAGCTCAGCAGCCAGTTGCCCATCGTTCTTGATCTCTACCACGACAACAAGATGGCTACAGTTACTCTCAAAGGCTCCAACCAACAGGTGACGCGTTTTTTTTCAGTTTTCTTGAATCCATCCTGACGCTTGTGGACGCAGATGCCTCTTTTAGGGTGGGAGAAACAATGTCTTGATCGCGAAGATTGAACTTACTATATGCTTTTTACTCGTTTAGCTTTGGTCTGTGGAAGGTAAGCTGTTCAAAGCTATGCCTGTATCGAGATCTCATACTCCCTTCAGATTCCTAATGCCCAAACAGCCGATGTAGGCAATCTTGTATTAATGAATTCAACATACTGACTCGAAGTAGACCGTTTATGCAGCATTAAAAGCGGGATATCGTCTTCTCGACGGTGCTGGGGATTATGGAAATGAGAAGGAAGCTGGTGACGGTCTTGCTCGCGCCATCAAGGATGGAATCGTCAAGCGGGAGGAAGTTTGTGAGTCCACGTGATTTCGATATATTAATCCCACTGGCTGACCCTGCGCCATGAAGTCGTGACTTCAAAGGTTCACTACCTCATTCTCTTCTGGATCTTCTCCGGCAAAACTAACGACTTCTTTCAGATTTGGAACACTTTCCACGCTCCGGAACATGTTGCGAAACTCGCGCGACTACAATTGCAACACTGGGGTCTTGAATACTTCGGTACGGACCTGCCCAACAGCCAAGCTGCCGTCGGCCTAACCATTCTCTTGGCCACTCCCAGATCTCTTCCACATTCACTTCCCCATTGCTCTGAAGTATGTCGATCCGGAGCACCGCTACCCCCCTGGCTGGCAGGCCGACGATGGCGTTACTGTGGAACTCGGTATGTTCGCAGCGTTGGCCTGCAATCTGAATATTGTCTCTAATGAACAATAGATACCACGCCAATCCAGGCCACATATCAGGCATTTGAGAAGCTTCACGCTGAAGGTACGGAACTATCATGAATACTGAACCCCACCGCTTATTTGTCCGCAGGGTTGATCAAAAACATCGGAGTTAGGTACGTCAACTTCTGATAATCCTACAAGCATATGATTTCTGACCGCTGAATAGCAACTTCAACGGCTCCCTCTTACTCGATGTCCTTCGCTACGCCCGCATCCCACCAGCAGTGCTCCAAATAGAGCACCACCCCTATCTTGTTCAACAGCCCTTGGTTGACCTCGCCAAGGCCTATGGTATCGCCATAACCGGATACTGCTCGTTTGGGCCAGCAAGCTGGATTGAACTCGATATGCACGTAGCGGTCCCTTCGCTCCTGGAACACAACGAAGTTACTGCCCTCGCTTCTAAGTACGGCAAAAGTGAGGGATATCAGTTCCATGTACTTGTGATTTTTTTCTGACTTGGGTACGATTAGCTACTGCCCAGATCCTCCTCCGTTGGGCCTTGCAACGTGGGATTGCCGTCATTCCAAAGTCGAGCAACCCTCAACGTGTTGCCAGTAACCTGCAGTCCAACGACTTTACGCTTGCGGACGAGGATATCCAGAAGTTGTCTAGCCTCGACCAAGGATTGCGCTTCAATAACCCCTCCAATATGTCTCTCGGATTGTCCATCTTCGCGTAAGGTATATCACAGATAGGTCATGCTGAAGAGAAATTAAGTACTTTTCTTGATTTCATCCTTGTGTGAGTGTGAACGACATGAGAGTTGTCGGAGATATCCATGTGGTTATGGACGACTTCAAACTCCTTCAAGGTTTCGGCCAACTTCGCATCGACAAGCCTGCCACAACGAAAATAGACCAAGAATTTCTTATTCGAAATATCATTGAAAGTCGCCATTTTAAGGACTATCCACCAGCACATTCCTTCCAAAAGAATTTTTGGAAAGAAATATGCCGTACCATCGAAGAGTCTGGCGAGGTATTACAAGCGATAAATTTAGCTACTTATCGTTTGACACTTTCGTCAATGTCTTCATAGGAGGTTGATGAAAGGATCTACGAGAGATATATGAGTCTCCTTCCAGTAGCGTGCGTCAGGATCTCTCTTACATTACACATCACAAACATCTGAGACTCACAAAACAAGCAAGGACTCAAGAGATCCCTTTGATGTCGGCTCTATACCTTCCTCACTCAGCTACACGACCTACTTTGTCCGACTTCCCCGAGAATCTCAAGAGTTGCTCCGTGAAGATCGTTATTCTGATACGAGCACGAATGAACCAGAGTTCACGATAACGTTGAAGGAGTCCAGGATGACCATTGAGCAAGGTACTACTGGTTACAGAACCTGGAAGCCAAGCCTATACCTTGCCGATTGGATTCTACGGCATCCAAGTTGAGTGGTTTCGTTCAGCTATACACGCTTTGGGTAGTGCTCACCGATCGTCAGGTAGTTGCTTCGGAAAGGTTCTCGAGTTGGGCTGCGGGATCGGTCTACTGGGGACCGTCATTGCCTCTATCCAAAATCGATGCAACAATGTCGAGCGAAATTCATGCAGACTTCATCTGACAGATATAGACGAAGGTGTGATCAAAACCTGTCGCTACAATATGATGCTACCCCCAAGTGAGTGTTAGTTCTTCAAGCCGAAAAATAAGAAACACCACCACTCCCAGATCACATACAAAGCGATCAATATTTGTCATGGGGAACCCTGGACTGGAACGATGCCCTTCCATCCAGTTTAAAGCGCGATACTCTTCGCCAGATGTTGCAAACAATCAGTCCTGATGTGATTTTTGGAGCTGATCTGGTAAGTATATCGTACTCCCAGAAACCAATCTCACATTTCCAGGTCTATGATCTAGACATCATTCCTGCGCTCGCCCATCTTTTAGATCTCCTGCTATCCTGTCTTCCATCCAAGCCCAAGATATGGCTCACCATCACCATCAGGAGACAAGATACGTTGGATAAATTTATCACTGCATTAAGTGAGCATATGAAGCAACATTCGTCCCTCTCTGACGAAATTTAGGAGATGTAAATCTTCAAGCAAAGACCCTTGGGTTACCTCCTTTCTGCGAGACAGCATTTGCTGGTCAGATCGATGCAGTGGATAAAGATGTAGCGATCGAGCTCGTTGAAATTTCGGGTACATAATTTGATGGGCTCGTTCTAAAAATACAGACTGGCTGCAAATACAACTGGTGATGGGAGTCAGTCACTTTGAGCATTGGGAAAGGAAAGGCCATCTCACTATCTCTTTTGATTTTCGTTTGTGCCTCCTCCATCCTCTTGAATAAATCTGCATCTCCAATCACTCTAGCAGCATCTCGAACTTCCCTAAATGTCTCGTCTAATCGTGTGATAACTCTCACTATTGTGCCCTCGGCAACGTCTGTCAACTTGGTGATTTCCTCGAATGATGTGCCCTTGGACCACTCATATACAACTTCGACAAGGCCAAACTTGAGCTTCTTCTCGTAGTCTTCTACCGAAACCTTTTGGCGGTCTTGAACGCGTCCAACTTTCTCTGCGACAGCTA
The DNA here is from genome assembly GCA_019627685.1 of Serendipita sp. 399. Lineage (NCBI taxonomy): Eukaryota > Fungi > Basidiomycota > Agaricomycetes > Sebacinales > Serendipitaceae > Serendipita > Serendipita sp. 399. The sequence goes on along the minus strand of WSTO01000038.1, from coordinate 33,358 downwards.
GGATTGCATCGCGACCCTGAGCGAGGCGAGGGGTCAGAACAATTTCTTGATCCGATTTTTCTTGGAAGACGAAGCAAGAGAGGAGCGCGATCACTTCGTCGAGCTCAAAGTTGGCAAATGTGTTCTCCAGAATCAACTCGGTTAGAATTAGCTCGTCCGCTGAGTTAATCTGGTAGCAAATAAGTGCTTGTCCAAACGATTGGGAGTAGCCTACCTCGCATGCGACACGACCTTTCAGCTGTACAGTCGAGTTTTCGTCCAAAAACTTGAGTTCTTTGAGTACCGCAACACGTTGCTGGTAATCCGGAAGCAGTTCTAGATTTTGATCTGAAAGAGCAAACTTGAGAGTCTCTATCTCTGCCTTCAGCATTTTCCGTTCGTGCACTTGGCTGTACTATGAGAGTATTGAATCAGAGTGACCACAAACATAAATATCCGACCTACGTGTTCGTCGAATTGGCCACACAGCAGAGAGCCCTTCCCTTCTAGGCGCTGTTCGAGCGCTGAAATGGACTTTAGCCCTTCTTGAAAATCGAACTGCCGAATCTTGGACCAGTCAACTTCCGGGATACGCGACAAACCGGCCTGATTCCATTCCGAGGCGACCTCGTAGAGTTGCTCCACCACCTCGTTCATGACAGATATTCTCTGTCTGTCCATTATAGAGTCAACATCGACCTGAAAAATTATTAATTATTACCATGGATACTTGAGGGAACAATGCACTCTTATCACACGATTTGTCACACGAGTGATACTTGTCAAGGGTACCGCTTTGACATCATATGTACGATCCTGGATCAAAAATGTGTCCAGATTGAATTTCCATACCGGTGCGACTGTTGCAGGATCGAGATCTGTGTTATAATTAGTACTGGAGGTACAGCAATTGTTCAACGAACCTTTGACTCCCGCCTTTGTTGATGGATCGACAAGAGCAAGTACAAAATGTGGTGCTAAGATTTGTCCTGGCTCGACCTTGATGGACGCGAGAGGAGCCTTTTTCAAGATGACTGCAAGATTTCCCGGAAAATGCTTTGCAATGTAAGGAGAGACATCTAAAGGCAAGATGTAAATACTGACTGCATCTCTGAGAACGACGACCCTTCCAGTTGCGAATATCTTCATCCCAGTTGATTGCCCCGCAGCCATTGCCAGTATTCCCTGATGTCTCCACAGTATATCCTTACTGAGATCATAGACGACATCAATATCTGAGGAGCAGAGTGTGCATTGTAATTTGGGAAGCTTGCCAAGCCTGGCATCAATCTCAAAGGTTTCTCGTCATTTGGGTTCATGACTGCACACAGAAACACTAACCTCCGTTATTTTCTTTTGTTGGTCAGGCAGAAGTTTCTGAGAAGTATTCTCTGAAAAACTACGCTTAATCATTTCCTCCACCTTTAGAGCCTCGACACGAAGCAGATTGAGGATCATGTTGTATGTGAGCCTAAATTGAGACTGTAGCTTGGACGGTGTGCCAAGGATCATATTACGTAGTGTGGTGATCTGAATGAAGCAGGTTAGTAAATGAGGAGGTGCTTATAAAGAGCTTGCCTCGGGAAGTTCGTCTCCAGAAATGATCACGACGACACCAGTTGAATCGAGACCACGACGGCCTGCCCGTCCAGACATTTGTGTATACTCTCCGGCGAGAAGATCGCGGAAACCTTTGCCGTCATGCTTGCGTATTCCAGAAAATACGACGCATCTAGCTGGCATGTTGACACCCTATAGAATCATCTTTGAGTGAGATAACTGGGCTTGGAAACCACAAACCATTGCAAATGTCTCCGTAGCGAAAAGTACCTTGACTAATCCGCGCGAAAATAATATTTCCACCACCTTGGCGAAGGTATCAGCCCTGGTCGCGATAAAAAGGTGAGCCAGACCTCTTTGACAATAGGGAGAAGACCACCGTGATGAACACCGATACCGCGTGAGAGAAGGTCTCTCATCTTTCCTATTTGTGGCAACTGCTTGTCTGTACCTTTCAAGCGAGATAGAGCCTTCTCCAAGGCTACATGCACCTCACTCTTTTCTACGGCGGTGCATAGATCCGCATTTGTGAGCGTGGCAGCATTTTCTTCGCATCGTTTCTTCGAAAATGTGAAAATGACCACAGGGAGAAGATCCTTCTTGCGGAGATGGTTGAGAAGGTGGACATAGAGACTCTTGTCTGCCGAATGAAAGGAGCGAGCGCCACCCGTTGGACCCGTCCTGACAGCCCCCCCGCGCTGAGGCGATCCCCGCATTGGACTCCCACCTCGTTGGCCACGCTGAGGTGCACCAGCTCTGGCACCTAGGCGTTGAACAGGAGGAAGACCAGCAGCTTCACGTTCCTTATCTTGCTTTCGGCGCAAAGCCTCCCCAGCTTCCTTATACCTAGTAGAGTCAACTACGATGATAAGAGAACGCATCATTGTGGCTCACCCGTCTCCAAGAAATGTACCAGACGCATTGACAATTTTATGAGTCTCCTTTCCAGCGTAGAGATAGTGCTCTAGGGGGACGGGGCGCTTGGGCGTAGAAATAACATAGATATCTTTCCTTTTGGTACGCCTAAAAACCTTTCAGCCATAGTAGAAACTGCAAAACAAAAGATGGCTACCCAACCCAATCCGCGAATTCTTTCGCATTTGGCACAGTAGCGGACAGTAGTATAATGTTGACATGATCTGGTAACATAATTATGACCTCTTCCCATACGACACCACGCTAAATTTTGAGTCAGATTCGGTTCGATTCAGAGAATCATTTTAACGTACTTCTGCGTCATTTACGTAATGGACTTCATCGAAAATGACAAATTCGACATCCCGAATAAGATCAGCACCCTTGTAAAGCATGCTCCTCAGGATCTCCGTAGTCATTATGAGACAGTTCGCCTCTGGATTTATCTGCACATCGCCGGTCAAGATTCCAACAGAGGCAGCCGAGAATGTTATTTTGAAGTCACGGAACTTCTGATTGGACAATGCCTTGATTGGAGAAGTGTAGATAGCTCTGCATTACTCCTTCAGCCAACCAACAACAGAGAATCCGGGATTCCCTACCGAGTCATATGTTTTGCCGCAAGCGCAATAGCATATTCGGCGACTACAGTCTTTCCAGCAGATGTATGTGCCGCTACAAATACTGAGTCGCCCTGTTCCAAGTGGTAGACGGCCTCCTTCTGGAATGTATCAAGCTCGAATGGATACTGGAGATGATGTCAGTGGATCTCGACAGAAGAAGAGAATGAGCGCACCTTGTGTGCCATTTCGGGGACGAGCTGTCTGAATCGGGCTTGCGACATGGGTTTATTGACATCTACGACATGTGCCCAATCCCGTTTGAGTGGGATCTGTTTTCGAGGGGTTTTCGCTGATGTCGTTGACGCAGCAAGCGAGCGCTGGCTTGGGATTAAAACGTATAAACTTGGTCGGTGATTTCCTCACCGAAACAGGTAGCAGATGATCAATATCAGAATTGTCCATAGGGGTTGGTTTCGCAGCCACCTCAGTGGAATAAAGCTGGAGACTGATTAGATCGTTCTTTGAGACGAAACCCTGCACACCTTGTTTCGATCTTGCACGTCATGCTCATCGACGTCGCCAACAAGATCTTCTTCATCCACCTCACCGGCCAGCCTAAGGCCACGAGTGAAGCCTGGTGGAATGGTTTGTAGACCATGGCCGTCTGGTCGCTCGAGAGCGTGCTCATCCAGCCCAAGCGATTCATCCAGACCACCTGGCCAAAATGGAACGTGACCAGATTTACCACGAATAAAGCTAGTAGGCGCAGCTGGTGCTCTTTTCATGGAGGTAGAATTTACGGCTGAAAGTGTTTTAGGAGCGCGAGTCTTCGGTTGTCAGTATTTCCCCTCCTGATGATCACAATCCAATCGTACCTCTACAATACCAACTACCTTTCCATCTAATCCCTCCCTGCGATACGTGAGCCTCAAAGAGGGCGGCGCCACCTCTAATGTGAATAGATCTTTGACATTTAAGGAATGGCTCCAGTTGCTGCCTTCAGTCAGAATGAGCTCGGTTGCTCAACTGTAGACAGACATTTGGTAATGATCCAAGGACTTGGTGAGGAGGTCTTGTTTTGGTGTCAACATCAGATCTTCGATCTCAGCTCGGAGTTGTTCATTGGAAGGGATCCCGTCTAGGCCTATCCGTTCTAAAAGAGCATCTTTATGACCTTCACTAGGATTGAGAATGATATTCAAGGTTTCCTCATCCGCCATTCTTGTGCTGTCAGGACGAACTGGCCGGGTCAAAAGTTTGTCGCCCATTCTTAGACCCAACCTCCTCGGCGAAGCCCTCTTTACAGCAACTGCGCTACCGTTGGGCGTTGTCCTTATGATATATAGCTCACAGTTTCATTCCTTTCACCTAGCGAACGACCTTGATGAGTGAACAAACAGACCTAAATCTTCCTCGCGGGCTTCCGTATCCGATTAAAATAACAAAACTCCTTGTTTCTCGTGGGGAAGATATTCAACGAGGTACCCCATTACTCCATTATTCGTTCACGTATCGTTCAACCGACGAGGAGGGCAAGCCGACAGAGCAAAAGCTCTACGGTACTTGGGAGTCTCATGTCGAGGGAAGGCTTGAACTTTGGAATGTCGACCCTGGAGAAGAAGTGGCGAGTGACTATGGTCCAGTGCTCGTCGTTACAGAGCCGTGTAAACATGGAACCCAAATTATGGGCATGTGTGCGGATTGTGGAAAGGATATGACTGAGTTGGTGACGTCCTATTTGGTATATACATCGAGCTAACTAATCGACAGTATGGACTATATGTCTATAAGTGCTACAGAGAGAGCACAAATCAAGATGGATCATAGCGGCGAAGGACCATTGTTATCTCACGAACAAGCCTCAAAAATCGAACAAGAAAGTGCAACGCATCTTCTCAAGGCCAGGAAGCTATCACTAATCGTCGATTTGGATCAAACCATTCTCCATGCGACCACAGACCCGACTGTTGGGGATTGGCTGAGGCACAAAGACGCGGCGACGGAGGGAAGTACTCAACAAGGAAGTGAAACATCTCCCCTTGAAAGTGTCAATTGGCCTGCATTGGACGATGTGGTTCAATTCCAACTGCCTGACGAACACCATCGTTTTCGTGCAAGTAATACCGCCCACGAATGGTTTTATATCAAACCTAGGTGATCGAGGTTTTGCAGAGTGTAGTCTGACATATGCTGACGCCACTCGTAGGCCGGGTCTCGTTCAATTTATGGACAGGCTGAGCAAAATCTATGAAATGCACGTCTATACGATGGGGACACGATCCTACGCCAATGCTGTCTGCTCAGCTTTGGATCCGTCTGGGGCATGGTTCGGTTCGCGTATATTGACTCGCAGCGAGAGTGGAAGTCCGTAATGTTGAATCTCAACGCCGACGCCTAAACTCATATTTGTGCTAAAGGTGATCGGTTCAAAAATCTCAAACGACTCTTTCCTTCTGATCAGTCGATGGTCGTGGTTATTGATGATCGAGCCGACGTCTGGGATTGGAGTCCAAACCTTGTGAAAGTGAAACCATGTGCGTATAGTATTCTCCAGTGCATCTATTCGGGAATAACCGCACTTATTAGTCGAATTTTTCATTGGAACGGGAGATATAAATGCATCGTTTCTGCCCAGACAGAAGAGCTCAATACCCGACTTACCGCCCGTAGTCCCCCCAGAAAGTGCAAAAAAATCCAAAGAAGATCACACGTCCCCTCAGGAATCGAATGACATCTCAACGGGAGAAGAACTGCAGGCTCAGGAGATTGCCCAGCTTATGGAAGATCGCCCGTTGGAGAAAGCTCAACTATCCGTGTCTCTGAATGCAAGTGGAGATAAGCAGTCTGAAGAAGCTACAGATATAAAAGTATCCGACGATGATCCAACCATCCCAAAGCCGATTCTCAGAACAGACGATCGCGAACTGGACCGCATCGAAGGCATCCTGCACTCTGTACACCAAGAATACTACAAAATGCATGACGCAAGACTGAAATCCAAAATCGGGCCCGCCCCAGACGTGTCGGTGCGTTCCTCTTAAGATTCCTCCATGATATGATACTAAGTGTGACGCAGAGAATTATCCCAGCGAGAAGGAAAAACACATTTGCTAATCTGGGTATTATGTTCTCTGGTCTAATCCCCCTTCACCATCGACCTGAATCGTCAGTGATACAACCATTCACTGTTCGCTTATTGATCGATTAAGTAGCTCGGACGTATGGAAATCCGCAGCCGCCTTTGGTGCAGCCTGTTACACTGAAATGCACCCCAATGTGACCCATCTCGTCGCTGCCAAAGTCCGTACTTTCTCTTCTTATCCTTAGTCTCGCTGACCTTAACTAGGTGGGCACCGTTAAAGTCGATAAAGCCTTTGCTCAGGGTAACGTATTTGTCGTGAACCCGCGCTGGCTTTATGACTCTATAGCCAACTGGGAGAAGCAACCAGAGTCAAATTACTTGTTCGAAAATCGGCCAAAGCATGCTGACGCCAAGGATCGAAGCCACGATCATGGTCCAGGAACCACACGCGGCGAAGAGAGTACTAGAACGTCACAGGTTAGTGCTTCTGAGGGAGTCGAGGAAAACGGCACCAATTCCCGGATCAGCGAGTTTGACGATCAAGTCGATGAATCGACCGAGCCCGTCGAGGATCCTGATGCCACGGAAGCAGTACAAGAGGATGTCCCCAGCGAGATCGATCTACATGTTGATTGGGCTGATATCGACAAGGAGGTGGATGATGCTTTGGCCAGTGACGAAGATGAGGAGGATGACATAGAAGATGATAACAATGACCAAACCAAGAACGATCAAACCGAGCAAACAGTTACCCCAAAGCATTCCGATGAGCCAAAGTCATACTCCTCCACTATAACTCTTTTTCTTAATACTGACCGATATCGCAGATTGATGGACGGAATCAACCCTATTACCCGCGGGGTAAAGAGAAGGCGGAGCCCTGGCTCCTTACCATCGACACCATCCAAGCTTCGATTTTCATATACCGCTGAAGACCTTATTGGCGATCATTCTCCAAAGAGACAACGTTTAGACGAGAAGATAATACCACTGTCCTCCCGCGCTACGGCGGAAACAGCACTCAAAGAGTCAGATATGACTACTGCTTTGTCCGAAGAGGATGATGAGGACGATTTCTTAGCAAGAGAAATGGCAAACGGGGGTGACTGGCAGAGTGATTCCGATAGTGATTGATGTTTGAGCGACCTTAGCACTAGGTATCATTTTAATGTGTATCATTTACGAGCACTTGTGACTTCAGGAAAGTGCAGGACATCGTATTGGGATTCGAACGGGACATGACACGCATTACTCTAGTCGCCATCGAGGGCCCTCGAACTCAAACCCCTCAGGGCCTCCTCCACCACGCCCTGCAGTTTTATTGACCACGGCTCCGTGAATACCTTCCAGGGTTGTCGTCCACTGGTCGAGGGCCTGATATCGCCGTTTTTCCAGGATTTGACTAGGAGTTCGTGAGCAATTGTGTAACATGTCTGATAGCATACTCACTGTCGGTCCAATTCTAATCTCTGAGCGACCTGATCGATTCGACCTTCGACCTTTCCTTCCAAGATGAGACCTATCAGAATCTCTTCTACTTCAGGCTTGCCAATGTTCAGTTGCTGCGTGAATGTCAGACCGATGGGCCGAGGTGAACTATCAGAATTGTTGAATACCTTCGCCAAAAAGCTCATATCAAGTCGTGTATACGGTTTGATGAGGGTGATCAGGTATTGCGTCCGTAGTGCCCGTAGAAGATCTCCAATATAGGACGCAATGAAAGGATCATCCATAAAGGTTGATTGATTTTCTCTCAAGATCTTTTCTGCCTCGTGTACTTCCTTTCGTTGATAGGCGCCCACGAGATCGGTTACGGCCTTGATTTGTGGGTTGCTCTTGTACGGCTTTGTCTCTTGAGAGTCGAACGGGTCGATTTCACTCCCCATCAACAAATAAGCAAGCACGAGGTACTTTAGCACTTGAATTCTTTGAGGCGATCCAGCTTCGTCGTAATTATGGAATGAACTAAAGAAATCTTCGGATGCCCGTTGCCATTGCTCTATGGGGGATGTTAGATCATGGTGGGAGCCAGGCCCGTAGTCGACTTACTTTCACGCATCCACATTTTCCCTCCGCACTCCTTGATTACTCCAACAACCCTAGGGTGTGAGATAGCCGATGTGACTTGACCAGAAGCATAATAAATCTCCTTGAGCTTTTTGTAATTCTTCGTTTCGTTATACATCTGAATCTCCAAAGCGTATATCTCCTGTAGTAATGTACCTTTAGCGGCCTGATCTTCATCTCCACCTTGTTGAGCACCAGCTTGGAGGTGGGCAAGAAGCTGAGAATGTATGAGGAGATCTTCTTTGGTATATCGATGTAAAGGTACACACGCGTTTTAGACGACTGTATTCACCACGATCGAGCCATAGCTTTGCAAGTTTCAGGTTCGTTTTCACCGATAAACGCTAAAAGAAGCTGTCAGATTCTGCGGTTGGAACAGCACTTGACCAACCTCATTTTTGGCTTCCTTCAAAGCACTGCGCGTGGCTTCGTAGAACTTCTCGAGGATATCCACGTCTGCTATCCCACCGCCTTTGCTCCCTCCGACGTAATCTAAGATGCCGTTGATCGTCTTCTCCGAGTAGTTGCGTGTGACGGCGGATTTGGTGTAAGTCAGTAATTGCTTATACGTTCCAAGTGCATCGGCCGGTCTGTTCAAAACGAGATAGAGAAGCTTGGTGCTTTGTTTGAGCGCCTTGAAACCCCTGTGGCAATCATATTGAGGAGGGGTTCTAGTCTTAGAAAGGAAGCACATCTACCAGTCACCCATTTCTGGTTCTGCGTCCACTATCGCCTTGAAATCCTTGAGAGCCCCCTCAGGATTATCGCTCTTCTTGCCTGGTTAGAACGTTAGACGCCTGGCGATTACACGAGATCAGCGGCGCAACCTTTCGCGATGTAGTACATATTCTCAAGATCATCTGATTCTATTTCGTCGCCGCTCTTGTTGTCGGAATCGTAGTCAAATTCCTGAGTGTGGCGGCGTCTGTTTAGCTGGCATGATCCTCTAAGACTGTCACACGAACCTCTTCCATATATTCGGCATCATCGTCGTCCATTTTATGTGGGGTTTCTTATTCTGGTTGGGCCTAAGCAAGCAAAGGGTCGAGCTACGCGCCTTCCAAGTCGCGTCTGGTGTGAGGCTGGGTCAATTCCTAGCTTGGACATCGACCGTTCTATGTTTCCACGAACAGCAAGACTCACCACTCTTTACTCTTATTCTAGACGTATTTCAACTACTTCAGAAGCACTTCCTTCGAATCTCGACTACCTTCCAGTGGAACTAGATGAATCGTACAAACGACTAACTGAAGATATCGACATTAGCCTAAAGACGCATCAAACCAATACCCATAGTCATACTGAATTCCTTATAAAGGAGAATTTCACCAGCCAACACGATAGAGATGAGCAAAGTGTTACCGAAATAAATGTCGGGTCCTCCGAGCTCGTCAAGAGTATGCAATGGAAGCGAAAATCTGCAGCAGCTCGCTTTGGAAGTGACAGAATTGCGCAGTTTAAGCTCCCTTTTGAGCTAGTGACTTCGATGCAATCCTTGATAGATGGTGAGCACCAGTTTTTTTTCACCTCGGTGTTCTCAGTGGACGTAATGCTTTTGTAGAAAGTGACAAGCACCAGCTAAGGTCAGATGCCAAACGTCTCCTGACTGCCTCCGTTGGAGGAAAGAACCGGTGGATTGGGGATACACCAAAATACGACACCCGCAGGGAGGAACGGATAAGGGGAAGTCGGGAGGGCCTTGCTTATGCCGTTGTCACGCTCCCCGGACAGGTGACTGCTATTAGAACAATATTACGCGAGGTCAAGTTGCGATCACCGCTGGACTGGACAGTCAATACAGTATTAGATTTTGGAAGTCAAACGGGAGCAGCTTTCTGGTATTCACCCGACATTATATGGACTCTCGAATCGATATTTAACGCATTTTAGGGCCACATTAACCTTCTTTGGGAACCAAATAGAAGGATGGGATAACCAAGAGACATTAGTGAAGGAAACAAGTTTGAAGCGATATATAGGTTTTGACAACCGTCGAGGTCTCACATCAGTGTCAGAGAGAATCGGGCGTGGTAATAGCATTCATCTCGAATCGATCTACGTACTCATTTGTCGTAGATCTGTCCACTGGAGGCTGCAACGTCATGCACCGACAATTCTGGAGGAATCTGGATGAGTTTGATCTCGAACAGCTACATAAAGACCAAGACAAATCCTTAGCTATATCGGCTTTTGTCCTGTCTCAGTTACCTACGCCAGCTGCACGAAAGCAATTGGTGAAGGAGATTTGGGAGTCCGAAGCGGAGACCATAGTAAGTAACCGTAAAATGGCATAAAGCATCCTTGTTGACACGGCTAAAGATTCTTGTGGATCAAGGAACGTCGGAAGGGTTCAGGGCGATCGCTGATGCCAGAGAGTATCTCCTTCGAGTTGCCAATGCCGAAAGTAGCGGAACAGGGGCTCATGTTGTTGCTCCAGTAAGTACATCTTCAAGGAATTTCTACTCTAAGCTCATGTGATCAGTGCCCTCATGATGGTGATTGTCCTCTGAAAAACACTCCCGACCGCTGCACATTCCGACAACGTTTCCACCGCCCCGAGTTTCAAAAGAAAACAAAGCATGCCAACTATATGTTCGAGGATGTCCATTATTCGTATGTGGTCATCAAACGAGGCCGACGACCCTTGAAACCAGCACCACTTCCCCTTCCCAACGTCTATCGCTCAGAAAGTCGCGTCTCAAATGAAACCGAACCCAGCACTACATTTGCAGCTGAAGATCCAGGCGCACAAGGTGATGGAATAGAGGTCGTGGATTCTGAGCCGGTGACTTCGGAAGACAAGACGGAGTATCCTTATGATGGGGATGCATTTTCATTGGAGAGCGAACGACAGGAAGTTGAACGCAAGTACAAAGCGGAATCGAACGATCCTGTACTCCAGGAGTTCCTGAGACAGAGCTCATATTATTGGAGAAGGACGATATATAATCCGATGAAGGGCTCGGGACATGTGACTCTTGACACGTGCACACCCAATGGTAAATCGCAATTCCGCCTTCTACTTGACTGATATTGACCTACTCTGCACTCAGGCCAGATTGCTCGTATCGTTATTCCAAAGTCACAAGGAAAGGCAGAATACTATGATGCCCGTAAATCGGACTGGGGTGATCTGTTCCCTCACGAACCCAAGAACGGAGAAGCGATTCGCAAAAGGGGAATTCGTAAATTGGGTAGCGTCGACGAAGGGGACGGTGAAACTGAAGACGATGTCTCAATGGAACAGATACAAGCACTCTTAGAATCTCTTGACGGTGGCAAGGGCAAGAATTCGAATTCGATGCGGAAGGATAAAGTCGATCGTAGGGATAACCACCGCAAAAGAAAGCAATGGAAAAAGGACGAAGAGCAAGGATATACGTACTAGCGTTTAATCAAGTCGATATATTTTTATTTTACACCCGTCATATATACGCACATCTGTTTTAATGTATCTGACGGTGCATCGTTATTGTTTGACTACTCAACATGTCTCGCGGCTATCTAAAACTCTGAATGAGGCTTGTGTTCGCATTGCATTGGCTTGTGTCCCTGTGATGGTTCCATGGAAGGATGTGGCAAACGGTGAGATGCCTTGGCGGTGACCATAACCAGCTCTATCCTTCACAAGGCATGATGATACAAAAATATTTCCTTGCAAAGAACCGTTACAATGGCGTTAACTCGACCGTAATCTCTAGTTGGAGTTGGGAGTGGCTGGGGTGGGGGCAGCATCCGACGAGAGCTAGTCCCTTTCTAGTACTATAATGGGATTGTCCCTATCAGAAAGAAACTGCTGGATGAGAGATCCACGTTCATGCTACGAACCCCTTGTATTAGCCCTTGCAGCGGCCGCGAAAAACTCATTGCCAGGCCTCAATTCCCAGAATTTCGAGACTAGGAAAATAACGAAATAGCAGGAATTCGTTGTTTCTAGTCATTACATGGCTACAGATGAGGAGAGGTGTTTGCTCACGTGACCAAAACCGAGATGTCGGGTGGGAAGGTTCGATGACAATAATCGGCTTTTTAAGCATGGATTCCAACGAGGAAAGCTTCATGGCCCTCGATCGATGATGGCTCGAGAATCGTACTGTAGCGCCACCCGCACAACGAGTCCACAGCATGGCTTCCTAGTGAACACGAGCTATGTGATCACGTGCTTGCGATGTTAAAGTTTCTGGGGCATGTTCAGCGTCTTCAAAAATTTGTTCCGTGACAATGAGCCGGCCAACGAGCAAGTGGTATATGGCTTCTCTCCCCCCTTCCAGTTCTCCAGCTCCTTCCTTCGCTGGTTCTTCCCCATCATCTGCAAAAGCGGCGAGAGTCACCGACCCATTTGCTGCAATTACCACCAGTAAAGGCGTCGAATGGCTGCCTCCCTCTGAAGCGCTAGGCTCGAAGAAACGTAACAGGTCACCTGCACCGTCACCTTTCTCAAGTCCCGTTCACAGGAAAAGACAACGATTCGATGACGACTACTATGCAACCAGCAGTCCGTTTGGAACACGTTTGCTGCCCGCCAGTAGCAGTCCTGTAACAGGCTCTATCCCTGATATAGCGGTGACTCCGCCGTCGCACAACCGGCATCTCTACGCTTCTGCTGTTTCACGCAGTCCGTGGAAAGAGTCGGCATATGAGAAAGAGGAGACACTTTGGGGTAATGCGATCTCTCAGCTCGTAGATGATGTCCGTGAAAACGGGATAGACCTAAGGTTAGTAACCCACGGGTCTACCTTTCGTGACAATTTCTGATGCGTCAGGGTAGCGATAGAGGGTTGACATTCATCTCCTCTGATGTTGCCAATTTGGCCAAAATCGTTAGGCTTGCGCCATTCGGTCCTGCATCACCATCCGTCTCACGATCGGCATCCCTCCCAACGACCGCAAGCCCAGGCCCTGCTCGTGGGATACAGAGAGTCAGCACAACTGCTATCAGCATGAGCAACCATGCAAAGCCAGGAATGACGCCTGTCCAGCTCTTCCTATCTGGCAACTTTATTTCAAAGCTTCCAGCAGAACTCTTTCGCGTAGAGAACCTTACGGTCCTTTCCCTACGTCAGTACTCGTCACAATTTCACTGAACATGTTTGTGTTGAGACCTTTATAGGCAAGAATAGGTTGACATATATCCCGCCTGCGATTGGTGCTCTTCGTAACTTGGAGGAACTCGCCATAGGTGGAAATGAGATAACCTTTCTCCCATCTGAGATTGAAAAATTGCCTATCAAGGCACTAAATCTGCATCCGAACAAATGGCTCGAATGTCCTGACGTTGATGGCCCAAAAGGCAGCGTCTTGTCAGCTACTGACAGCAAATTCACAATTCCGTCACTCCCGGAACTGTGTGTCCGTGTCCTCTTGTCATTTCCTTCCGGTAGCTCAAGAACGGTTATGGATGACTTGGAAGTCAGTACATCGACTGATGTCCCTCACCACTACCTCAAATATTTTCAAGGCACATGCAAAACCCATGCCGCAATCGATCCTCCACAGCTAGAAGCATCCCTCCTGATGGACCCAGGAGCTCCTCGAAGACGGCCTGAGGAAACAGACCCTAAATACGACCTTGCCTACTCCGTCTGTCCCAACCGATTACACGGAATTGGAGTCAGACACACTTTCATACGACCAGCGGAAATTCGATATCGCTGGGTGACTAGCATTGGGAGCGCGGACACTGGCGGGCGCGTCCCATTGCAATATCGCGGCTGCGAGCGTGGCTGTCTTGACTTCCTAGAAGAAATGTACCCCGACGAGGAGGCGGACTCCAACGTCGCTGGAGACGATGACTTCGAGTTCTGATGTAGTTTTCCTTGTTTTCTTTTTTGTGTCTCTCCTCCTTGTTTCATAGTATGGTTTCGACATTTGTTCCAAGATGCCTATTCAGTCGTCAGTAAACTAGCCTGGAATTAACCACGCCCGCCTTGGACCAGTAATGGCCACAATTTCTACTCATTTGAGAAACTACAAGGAGCCTACGAGAGACCAGGCGCAAAGACTCTTCTTCTCGTTGCCTCCAGACCCATTGCCAGAGGATGTAGGGCCAACGGACAACAGGTTCGAAATTAATGCGGTACTACAGCTCAATGAGGGCCAAGAGGACAGCTATGTATGTTCTATTCTTGTTATGTAGAACCCCTTGAGCGTTCGACAATTGCTCACCGCGATCACATATCGTATTCAGGCCGGCAAGCTGTACTTATTGCCCCCATATCTGTGCTTCGTATCATTGGACAGACGCTCAGTGAAGACGGCGATTCCACTGTCCGCAATCCGTCGTGTCGAGCGTGTTAACCATCCCCGAGCTGGCGTCTTTCAGCTGGGATTGACGCTGTGGCATGGTATGAAAATCAACGTCCAGCTCACGTCCCTTCGTCCTACTGCAGATCAATTCTGTGTACACTTGAGGGACGCGTTGAAGATACAGCTCGACCTCGGTCGAATGAAGCAAGTCAAACAATTCGTGAAGACTTGCTATTCCGAGGTCTTGATCCCTATATCGAATCCCGAAGCGGACAATGAACGGGAAGATGGAAGTATAATGACTGACAATGGAGACGTGGATGGAAATCCACTTACCAAGACGAATTATCACGGTGGGCTTGGGTTGACCTTCAAGTTTCCTGGAGACGCAAAGAAGTAAGGCGCATCCGAATATTTTAAACTTCTGTCTAATCACTTCTTTATAGGCTGAGAGAGGGATCGAAGCTAAAGCTATGGACGACCTATTTACGATGTATAGTCCTCTCAACTTTATATGAAACAATTGGCGTTAATCTCTGGCTTAGCACACGGAAGGAACTTGACACTCCTACGTTACCCCCATTGCACTCGACTTGTACAAGTTGGTCTGCCAAACCGCCTTCGTGGCGAACTCTGGGAGACTCTCTCCGGCTCAGTCTTCCTCCGATTCTCCAATCCGGGAGTATATGAAGGAATTTTGAAAGCGAATGAAGGTCGAACAAGTACAAGCACAGAGGAAATCGAAAAAGACCTGAACCGGAGTTTGCCCGAGTATCCTGCCTATCAGCACGACAAGGGAATCGACACGCTTCGTAGAGTGTTGACCGCTTACAGCTGGAAGAACCCCGAACTTGGATATTGCCAAGCAATGAACATTCTGACTGCCGCTCTATTGATGTTCGTGAATACTTTACTACACGTGGTATCATTTGCTGATTATCGACCAGATATATGTCAGAAGAGCAGGCCTTTTGGATGCTTGAGGTCCTTTGTGACAGACTGCTACCGGGCTACTACAGGCAAGTCCTTCAGTCCACTAGGATGCGCGTCATTGACTCAATCCAGTCCTTCAATGTACGGTACCTTACTGGATCAGCGCGTGTTTGAGTCTCTGGTTCAACGATGTCTACCGATGATTCACGACCACTTTCAAGCGGTAGATGTGCAGCTCTCGGTTGCATCCCTTCCTTGGTTCCTTAGCCTGTTCGTATCCAACTATTAGACCAACCCTTCTTGACACTGAGACCCTCCTAGTTTCATCAACAGCATGCCCATGATCTTTGCTTTTCGCGTCGTCGATTGCTTTTTCTGTATGGGACCAAAGGTCTTATTTCAAGTCGGGTACGTCGGAGCTTTTTATGAGGTTTCTTTACTGAAATTGTTGATAGACTTGGTGTGTATATCCGATCCAACCTCCCTGTCAACCTAGAACGTGACTCTTCTCAGCAATTCTCAAAATAAATGGAGAGAAACTTTTGCAAGTGCAAGATGACGGTGGTTTCATTAGGTGTGCAACGCTCAGGAATTCGAAGGGCTTTTGAGAACTCGATATCTAGTTTGATGCGAGAGTATTTTGCGTCTCTCGGTGACTCTGCACATCCAAATTCTAGCGATGCACGATCAAGAGCGATCATCAAATTCCAGGAACTATTGCTGGTTGCCTTCCGCGAGTTTTCGATCATCAATGATGAGCTGATTGACAATGAGCGTCGTCGGTACCGTGGTGAGATCGTTCACAGCATCGAATCGTTTGCAAAAAGGGCGGCTGTACGGAACCTGAGCACGTTTGGCCGATTCTCAAAGGAGCAAGTGGGTCATATTTATGACTCGCTTTTCAAGGCTCTGGTGGCTGCTCCTCCCCCTCCTCCAACTATGACCAAACGGAAGATGTCGGGAAGTGACGAAGAGACGGAAAGGCCCGAAACTCGAATCGAAATCAAGACGTACCAATTGTTCCTTGCGGAGGTCGCATCGTGGGCACGAGATGAATATGTTGTCTCAAACGGTTTCCAGGTCAGTAGATCAACTTCATTTTGACGTTCTCTCGACTAATTCGTGCTCTAGCAACGTGTGGAGAAACGGTTGGCAGAGCACGAATTCATTGATCGGCTCTTTTTCTTTTGGGATACCAACCATAACGGATCGTTGTCGTTTCAGGTAAATTTCAATATAGCCGGACGATAGGTATTAATCGAATGTAGGACCTGGTAACTGGTCTTGATGGCATCATGTTTGGGGACCTGATGTCCAACATCGAGTGGTTCTTTACGTTGTAAGTACAAGGGTTTCATCATCCAACTTCTTCTCTCTGACCTTCTTAGACACGACAAGGACAAAGACGGATGGCTCACGAAGGATGAAGTGCTCACCCTTTCGGAGTCTCTCTTGGTATGAACACACGATTGGTGCATAGTTTTCCTAACGATTGGCTACTATTATAGTTTCACTTCCGTGCTGAGACTGGGGATGCTTACCTCGGGACGGTCAGTCGGTTCATGACCAACGCATTTGAGTATGGGGATGCCCTCCTCCCAGAAGATGGGACCCCGCCCATGTCACCATCTCCGAACGAAGTGTCTGCGAACACAGCACCGACGACTCCTGTAACATCGCATCAGCCATACCTAAACCTCGCAACATTCAGGATGGTGGTACTTGCAGACCCGTTACTCGAAGCATTCTTTGATGTGGACCTACCGCGTTCATTCAAACTTGTTGCTTCAGAAGATGCGTCGAGCTCGCGGGCTCAACTCGGCCTAGGATTATTGGGCAATGTCGGAGGGTTCTTATCACAGTTCGTCACCGAAGACAACAAGAAGATCTTCAATAGCTTCGTGGATGACATGGGCAAAGCTATTGGCAAACACCAGGTAAGGCATTACTCAGGAAATTAAAATTCATACACACTGACAATTACTCTGCAGGTCGTCCAACGGCCGTCGATCAACCAAGCGGAGAGGAATGCATTGTTGCAGGAACCATTGCAGGCAACTACTCGACACCTTCAGAAGATCAAGACGCAGAATAGCTCCGACACGTCAACCTCAAGTGTGGCTTCGACCCCAACCTCTGCTTCCCAGTCAGCCACATCACTTCAACCAAAGACACCACCGGCTATCACAACATCGCCGAGATTGAGACCTTCGCCGGTGACGCCATCGCCATACCCGGATATCTCCCCTCTGGCCAAGGCGAACGCTGCAGCTGCGGCTGTCATGGAACACCGCCAAGCATTCAAGATTGATGAAGCTGGAGACGAAGATGACTTGGATGAAGGAGAGATTGGAAGTACCGGAGGAGAAGATGACGATCATATGATGTCTGAAGTGGACGCTTTCCTGGAGGCTAACGATTCAAGCGTTGGCGCGAAGTAATAGGCTCGACAGGCTATTGACATGATAATGTAGCTACGTGTACGTACTTATTCTTCATTCCATTTTCGTCGAGAAATGGATACACAAGTCGAGTCCTTCCCAGTTAATTGTTTGAGTGTATGATGCCAAGCTCATGGGCGTACTGTCGAATGATTCGACGTCCTTCGTCTGTAGTTAGGCGGCCTGTGTCATGTCGTGGAGAGCTGGCTAGGGATGGCCTAAATATATATCATGAGTATTATTCACTGGATCGTGTTCCTCTTCATCAAGTTGTCCTTCATTGACCTCATTTTGGATATCTGAGTACTCTCCTTGTTGTGATTTCATGGCCGGGGTGATGGAGAGTAATTGGTCCAAGGTTACTTCGAGGATGGCTAAAGCCTCGCTCACTTATATTGAAAACGAGCATCACCACACTATTCAGCTTCATGGTTACTTGTAAACATCTGGCTTTGAACAAAAACTCAAGTTTCGCCGAGATGAAAGCCAGCAGTGTGTAGGTTGCCTCTTGCGATGGAACCATATAAATTCCAAACGCATAAAACAGAGACAGGTGCAGGATGTTGATACCCTTTAAGTCATCACGTTAATGTTGATCTACCTAGGATTTACGCTTCCTTCGATTCATGCGTGTCCTGCATTCTTTTGGTACACCTCATCACTTGCCCGGGTGGCAAACCTGTATCTCACCGATATTTGCCAGTTTTCAGCCATTTCCTGCATCTAGAGCTGATCAAGATGCCCTCTGGACGCGACTGATTCTGTCCTATGCTCGTCACCGGAGGCTATTTACCCTCAGCGCTGATGACGCTGAACGACAGAGCTCGGAATGGCAAGAGGTGCTAATGAACAACAGAATAAGCAGTATAAAAACTTCTCCTCAATTGGATTTCCCTGACAATGTTCATAGGACGGCTCACAAAGTCTCAAGTGACGACGCTGTTACAGACCCTCGTATCACGCAATGAAGCCGCCTATGAACCCCCAAGGCAGGATAGCAGCGTGATAGTCTACTGGAGAAAGCCAGAAGAATGGGCGGAAACGCTTCATAGCTGGGTGAGCGCTTCATCGCCCAAGAATCCACGAGCGCCGCTCATCGTATGGAAATAGGCAGTCTCGACCGGTCAGCTGAACACCATCCTAACGTTCTACGAGATCCAAGAGCCCGAGCTACCTTCAGAACTCAGTGGTATTCCGACGCCTTTGCTGAGACGGATTATTGGAATTCTGGCAAAAACCAATCGAGCACAAATGATCGACAGTGCTGAAGGGGACGGTGTACGGTTCTTCACTGGATCTTAGCAGATATCCATACATAATCTAAAATTCTTAATGGTCATAGAATGTCCTAGAATCTCTTGTAATCCTGAGTACAAAATTCAGTCCCCGCCTCTCTCCAGAGACGCGTACGCTTCTTGAACCCGACCACATCCACCACGCCCAAAACTCGCAATGGCTGACCCTTCTGGTGCTGCTCCTCAGCCTGGACCAAACGATGTATCCACCGCTATCCTCCGACCAAAAAAATCGTAAGTCAAAGAGCTTGCGACACGCGTGTTTCGTGTTTGCTGACGCGTATGCCAGCCCAAACCGTCTCGTTGTTGACGATGCGATCAACGATGATAATTCTGGTATGGATTTTTGACGTAGATCGCAGAGGAAAAAAGCGCGGACTGACGCGTCGCCTCCAGTGGCAACTCTGAATCCCGCCACCATGGAGACCCTCCAATTGTTCAGGGGAGACTCTGTGATCGTTCGGTGAGTGTTATTGTCGCTTGAGGCTCATCTGCATGCTGATTGCCTTCCCAGCGGAAAAAAGAGACGCGACACTGGTTCGTCACCCTCCACAATCATTATCAACCATCGTCCATAACCTTATTCTATAGTACTCATTGTAATGAGTGATGATTCCGTCGAAGAGGGCAGAATCTTGTTGAACAAGGGTATGTTATCTGGCTAGCTATCTCAGATCGGTGCTCATCCAGTCTTAGTCGCACGTAACAACATTCGTGTGAAGCTTGGAGATGTGTGCAATCTTCATGCATGCCCGGACATTCAATACGGAAAGCGGGTACATATTGTCCCCTTCGATGATTCCGTCGAGGGCTTGAGTGGCAACCTATTTGAAGTTTACCTCAAGGTGAGATAAATTTCAGACTTTGGAATACTTCTTTACATCTCCATCAGCCGTATTTCCTCGAAGCATATCGCCCCGTGCGCAAAGGGGATACGTTCCTCGTACGCGGAGGCATGCGAACGGTCGAATTCAAAGTATTGGAGACGGACCCAGCGGAATACTGCATCATTGCCCCAGATACCGTCATTCACCATGGCAAGTGGCACGCTTTAATGTAATCAACCCTCACTGACTTAGAATTACAGAGGGAGACCCAGTGAAACGAGAGGACGAAGAAAACAACTTGTCGGAAGTCGGATATGATGACATTGGCGGCTGCAGGAAGCAGATGGCTCAAATTCGAGAGCTGGTGGAGTTACCACTTCGCCACCCTCAGCTTTTCAAGTCTATCGGTATCAAACCCCCTCGCGGTATTCTTCTATACGGGCCTCCTGGAACGGGTAAAACCCTGATGGCTCGCGCTGTGGCAAATGAAACTGGTGCCTTCTTCTTCCTGATCAACGGACCAGAAATTATGAGTAAGATGGCAGGAGAGTCCGAAAGCAACCTACGCAAAGCATTCGAAGAGGCCGAGAAAAACTCGCCGGCAATCATCTTCATTGATGAAATTGATTCGATTGCCCCCAAGCGTGAAAAGGTGTGTTCTTCCCGCTCTTTTGTGATGTCCGAGTCCTCATGCTCCCCAGACAAACGGAGAAGTCGAGCGTCGTGTAGTATCTCAATTGTTGACCCTCATGGATGGTATGAAGGCCCGATCGAACGTGGTCGTGATGGCCGCGACCAACAGGCCCAACTCCATCGATCCCGCATTGCGCCGCTTTGGTCGTTTCGATCGTGAGATCGACATTGGCATCCCTGACCCAACCGGCCGACTGGAAATCCTTCGAATTCACACAAAGAACATGAAGCTCGCCGATGATGTTGATTTAGAGCAGATTGCTGCTGACACTCATGGCTACGTCGGGTCTGATGTTGCCTCGCTTTGCTCAGAGGCAGCCATGCAGCAGATTCGAGAAAAGATGGATCTCATCGATCTTGACGAAGATACCATCGATGCAGAAGTGCTCGACGCCCTAGGAGTAACCATGGAGAACTTCCGTTTCGCTCTTGGAGCTTCCAATCCGTCGGCTTTGCGCGAGACGGTGGTGGAAGTCCCAACGGTCACATGGGACGACATTGGTGGCCTCGAGAAAGTCAAACAAGAGCTCCAAGAGACCGTCCAATACCCTGTCGAGCATCCCGAGAAGTTCCTCAAATACGGTATGTCTCCATCAAAGGGTGTTCTCTTCTACGGCCCTCCCGGAACGGGTAAGACCTTGCTTGCGAAGGCAATTGCCCATGAATGCCAAGCAAACTTCATTTCCATCAAGGTTCGTATCTCTTTCGAAACCTGACTTTTACATTAACACCTAAATAGGGGCCAGAATTGCTTACGATGTGGTTCGGTGAATCTGAAGCGAACGTTCGAGATGTATTCGACAAGGCTCGAGCTGCTGCTCCTTGTGTGATGTTCTTCGACGAACTCGACTCCATCGCCAAGGCTCGAGGAGGGTCGTCCGGAGATGCAGGAGGAGCCGGAGATCGTGTTTTGAATCAGCTCCTCACGGAAATGGATGGAATGAATGCAAAGAAGAACGTTTTCATTATCGGCGCCACAAATAGGCCCGATCAGATTGACCCTGCCTTACTGCGTCCCGGTCGTCTCGACCAGCTGATCTATATTCCACTCCCCGATCACCCATCTCGCGTCTCTATCCTCAAGGCCACGCTCAAAAAATCGCCACTTTCTCCAGACGTGGATCTCAGCTACCTCGCCAAAGCGACCGAGGGGTTCTCTGGAGCCGATTTGACAGAGATTTGCCAACGTGCGGCGAAATTGGCCATTCGCGAAAGTATAGATTCGGATATCCGCAAGACGAGAGAGAAGAAGGCCCGCGAAGAGGCTGGAGAGACTGGGATGGACGAAGATGAGGAAGAGGATCCAGTCCCTCAAATTACGCGGTGTGTTGGCATCTTTGACTTCTGCAGAACTTCTTACTCATAATATTCTAGTGAACATTTCGAAGAGGCTATGAAATATGCCCGTCGTTCTGTTTCTGAGGCAGACATTCGCCGCTACGACATGTTTGCACAGGTAGGCGATCGCTTAAAATCTGTACGAGTGCCCGTGATTTCTCACCTGGATCATAGAACCTGCAACAATCTCGTGGCTTCGGCTCGTTCAAATTCCCAGAGGGGGACCCCTCTGCGGGAGGTGCGGCTTCGAACCAGGCCAATGCAACGTTCCAACAACCCGATGAGGACGATCTATATGCTTAAGGATTCGGAGATACAATTGTGATACGACGTAAAAAAACTATCTTCGTGTAACTACTTTACAAATTATGGACGCGTTTCTACTTTTGCCATTCGTGTTGAGGGATTTGAGACAACGAACGGCTAAGTTCATGCCGACGACTCCTTGAAGGGACCCTGAACCTCACCACGTCCAAACTTGTACAAGATCCTCATGGATGAAAAGAAAACTATGGATTCCACAACCGCTGGAACATTACTGCGGTCGCTTTCCGCGACGAATCTCTCAATGAAATTGAAGATTCCCCCATTGAGCCAATCCTTGGCGGAAATCGAGTGCGTAATGGGTTCAAGTTCAGAATCAAGGACATAATTCAACAGTGTGGATAGATTTGCGCCAGTTAACGTGCCCCATCATCGACGGTTGCAAACAGCCGCGGTCGCATTCGTTGTTTGCTTGATTCCACTCGCCGTCGCTTTCTTCCTGCTCCTTTGGTATGTCACTGTATTGCATACTGATGATAAACTTGTTATGCGTGCTAATTATTATTGATTATGAAGCTCAATTCCTCCCCTTTGGCCGTTCATACTCGTGTATGTCATCTGGATGTTGTTCGATGAAGCCCCAGAGAAAGGTGGAAGACGCAGTACCTGGGTCAGATCTTGGAGAATATGGGATTACTATACGAGTTACTTCCCTGCCTCGTAAGTGTACCCTTTTTCTTCAATTATCCAAATAGGCTCAACAATCTCAACACACCCTCAATCATCAGGATCAAGAAGGTGGATATAATACTCGTGTTATATTTGTGCATGACCTTATCGTACCTATAGGAAGTGGAACTACCCCCAGACCGTCCATATTTATTTGGATATCACCCCCATGGTAGGTGCACCATATACCACTACGATTCTTATCACTAAATGAGCTATAGGGATTATTGGAATGTAAGTATCTCCTCCTTACAATTAAGACTGCCCTCACCTTTCGAAAGGGGGGCCATTGCCACATTTGGAACCGACGGTAGACCCTTTATATCCTGCACTCTGCGCGGCTGATCTCTTGAAAGGTACACGGTTCTCGCAACACTTTCCAGGGATCACTCCCTACCTCATGACCTTGACAGCCAACTTCCGGCTACCGTTCTATCGCGACTTGTTGATGGCTTTAGGGATTTGTTCGGTCAGCAAGAGAAGCTGCAACCATATATTGGGAAAGGGGGCAGGAAACGCTATCTGTATCGTTATCGGAGGGGCTGCAGAAAGTCTTAGCGCCCATCCTGGCACTGCAGACTTGACATTGCAGAATAGGTTCGACTTCTATCTCATGATCTCCTTGCATCGAAACTCATAATCACGTAGGATGGGGTTTATCAAGGTGGCAATGCAGCATGGGTGCGTTGATTCCGTTGCTTCTGTGGTTTCTATTGCTCATCAAAGACATCCCAGAGCGAGCCTTGTTCCTGTATTCTCCTTTGGAGAGAATGATGTACGGAGGGCTCGTAACTGGCTCCAGCATCCGCTGACTGTAGCCAACAGATCTACGAACAGATGCCAAACGAAAAAGGAACCACCCTCTATAACCTGCAGAAGCATTTTCAAGCCATCTTTGGGTTCACTTTGCCGATGTTTCATGGCAGGGGCATCCTGAATTGTAAGTCGAATCTGCCCCAAACTTACGAAAGGTTCTGCTGACCACATACACTGAAGACAACTTTGGTTTGATGCCATATCGAAGGTCAATAGTTTCGGTGTTCGGACGGCCGATCGACGTCCAAAAGGTGGAGAGGCCTTCGACGGAGGAGGTTCTGAAGGTGCATGCCCAATACATTGAAGAAGTCAAAAGGTGCGCTCTCGTCACTAACCCTCCATTGCACCATACTAAAAAATCTATCAGAATATGGGAGAAATACAAGAACGAGTATGCTCGGCAGAGGACGAAGGAACTTCGCATCCTATAGATAGACTCTTTCCGATTCTCAAAAGTCGAACTTGATCGACGATGGTAACTTATATTTTATGCTTTCTCGTACTTGGCCAGTTTATTGCAAGCTGTATTCGTTCACGCCGACCCTTTGGTTCTTTTACTTGAGTATCCTTGAACCATACCAACATAGAGGGACATCTCTCGTCAGCAATACATGGGGACTCTAACGAACATCGATCTTGACGGGCTCAAGTTATTATCGCGGGGCAAAGTCAGAGATGTGTATGAGACCTCTGACCCAAACCAGCTCTTGTTTGTCGCCAGTGATCGCATCTCTGCGTACGATGTGATTCTCAACAATGTGAGGATTTGGTTTCAATGTTTTCTTTGACCTTGGATATGGCAAAAGCCTCACTGATCGTCCAGGGAATCCCGGGGAAAGGCGCAATCTTGACCAAGATGTCGCTCTTTTGGTTCGAAAAACTCAAAGATGTTATACCAAATCACTTCATCACCGCAAATATCGAAGAGATGCCCGCGGAAATTCAGGTCCATGCGGAGAGGATTAAAGGCCGCTCCATGCTCGTTCGCAGGGCCAAAGTCATCCCGATAGAAGCCATCACTCGTGGATATCTTTCTGGTATGTACCATTTGGTCCCATAGTACCTCCGGCCGACCGAGCTTTTCCAGGCTCCGCATGGGCAGAGTATAAGATCAAGGGCACGATGCACGATATCAAGCTCCCCGAGGGTCTCAAAGAATCTCAGAAGCTTCCTCAGCCCGTCTTCACACCGTCGACGAAGGCAGAGGCCGGCCAGCACGACGAGAACATCCATCCAGATACCGGTACGCTCAGCGTCTATTTTGTGTGTAAGTAAAAATGTAGCTAATCATATATAACAGCAAGAAAGCTAGTGGGGGATGCCGTGTACGATCGAGTATCCTCAGCTGCCGTAGAGTTGTACGCCCGTGCGGCGGAGCACGCATTGGCCCAAGGAGTTATCATCGCCGACACAAAGTTTGAGTTTGGATTGGTTCCATGTGAGGAAACCGACTCAGCTATCGTTGTGGATGGACAGTCTATGGAGGTCATCCTGGTGGACGAAGTCCTCACTCCTGATTCCTCGCGCTTTTGGCCAGCCTCCGAGTACGAGGAGGGAATCACTCCACCAAGCTATGATAAACAATACTTGCGGGACTGGATGAGGGCTGCTGGGTTCGTCAAGGGGTTAGAGCAGGGACCGGATGGTCAGGGGTGGACGATTCCCGCTGATGTGCTGGAAGGGACAAGAAAGCGCTATGAAGAGGCTCTTCAACGTCTTTTAGGCCACTCTTCTACGTCTGTATGAAGTCCAGCGTGATAGAGTCTGCAACGAAGCAGCAGGGCTCTGGATGTTTTGCGTTGACAAGCGATCAAATGGAATGAAGATTCACCACTTTTGATTTGAGCAAACAAAGAAATCGTCATCGTCGGGGGATATTCGTGTTGAAAGAAGGCTGCTGCCAACATGTTGGACGTCTCTGTCAAGCACATCAACGAGCGCAGATCCTGATGGCTCAGATGAAACTTTGCCAGATTTATGCGTAAATAGCATTCTTCTGGAATTTCTGGTCAGTTTTTAAACCGTGCAGGAGCCCCCTTTCGACCTCTCAGAAACTTACTCCTCCCCACATCCCGATTCCCCTCTCTGCTCGTCGCCTCAGACGACGCTGAGGATCGCTTGTGGCACACTCTGTCCTAGTTTTTATCGGTAGCACGCACGCAGATCTCTGCTGAGTTCGTGTGCAGCGTTACCGACGACGAGAGACGATCGTGCTCACTGTGGCGGAACGTTTTCGCCTTTCCTTCTTGTCAAGCCAGCTGGTCAGTCCGTCTTCTACGCCTTCTCTTGTCTCTCTTCATACCTTGGGGCCCTCACTCGTCCTCATCCTCATCCTCGTCCTCGTCCTCGTCCTCGTCGTGTCCCCATCGACTGCCACTGGCACCTGTTGTTTCTGACATCGTCCTCCACGCTCGCAATAGACGCTTACTTGGCTTTGATACTCGCTAACCAGTAGCGTGTCAGCTCACTGCAAGTCCCCCCATTACATCCACACACTTGGCCCCCACTTAGCTCCTCATTTCTAATGGACTCGCCAACGGCACTCACTCCAGAGCCTGGCGTGGAAGGAGATATCTCCTCCCTGAGCGTCGCATCCTCGTTTGGCTCGGACGTAGTCGTCCAAGAACAGACCTCGATTTCTCTGTAAGTGGCCACCACACCCTTCAACGTCGCACACTGACGATCGCAAAGGTCACCGTCACCCTTGGCCGTGCGCACGATTGAGGACTCTCCCTTCAAACCTAGGGTTGCTGCCCGCAACCCACTGCAAGACATTCTCGAGAACATCAACACGAACATCACGCCCCATAAACCTTTGCCTAATCAGACACCTCTCAAGTCTACACCTCTTTTGACTCCCCCTTCATCCAATGAACGCCCTCCGACTGTCGCTCTTCCGTCGGGCAAAAGCCTCACCTCATCACAAGTTCCGTTAACAGAGAGGATCCTCGCTACATCGGCCCTTTATTCTCAGGCTATTCAGAAGCAACAACAAAAGGTGCATTCTCACATGACTCAAGCGGCCACGCAAGCAACTGCCACCCCTCCACTAGTCACTGATATTCGCTCACAACGTCCTCCTCACCTCACCTATCACCAACTCCAACAGAAACATTACAAGCAACAAGAACAGCAACAACGTGTCCCAGTTCGTCCCGGTCCGGTTAGTGACGCGGAAGTCGCGAACGATCACATCAACACTCAAGCCCCTCCACCTCCCGCCCCTCTCCAAGCATCACTTCCTCTTACTGTTGTTGAACTCCCGAACAACACAGAAACGAACGAGGAGGATAAGGAGAAAGAGATCGACAAGAAGCCTCCGAGTCCGATTGTCACGATTCCTAAACCCGATCCCCTAGAGAATCCTCTCAAGTAAGTTAGGTTCTTTTTGGGATATCTCTTGCTCATTCGATGCCGCAGCACCACAAACGTCTACATTAATGGCCTTCCCTTGCGCTGGACCGATGACGATCTTTATCGGCTGACTAGGGGCTTCGGTGCCGTGAAGAGTGTCAAGATGTTCACGCGACACCTGGAAGATAAACCTTCAGCTTATGGATTCGTCCTGTATGATTCGAGGTTTTCCTCAATCGAAATGTCCTAACTCGTCTTTGAAGGTTCAATTGTGTCGAAGATGCCGAAAGATTCATCGTGACGTTGCGTCAGCATACTCAGTTTCATCCATCCTTCGCCAAGGTAGGGCAACTGAGACCCTTGTTATCGAATCCGTTGCTCATTTTCCGTCAGACAGGAAAGGTACCGGGGACGACCAATTCCAAGCACGCTATCGCCGATCCGGTCATACCTCTTCCCCGAGACGAAGAATTTGCCGATATTGCGATTACAGGTCTTCCCCTCGATGTCGATAAACAGGTGAGAGGCTTTACATGAATATTCGGCGTCTAACGTATCCGTACAGACTCTGAGGGCGCTCTTTTCACCCCAAATTATCAAGGCGAGCAAGTTTTTCCATACGGCTGGTACGCCACGCCGTCTTGTTGGCTTTGTCCGGTAAGCAACGATCACTTGAGGTCTATTTGCATCTGATGTGTACGTAGACTGGAGACTCAACAAGCGGCGGAAGAGATCGTCGATCGCCTCGATGGATCAAATGTTTTGGGATGGTCTGAGAAACTGAGCGTCCAGATCCTCGAAAGCGGAAACCCCCAGGTAATGCCTATTTTCGTTTACTTGTTTGTGGTTCTTATCATATGCAGTTGTCGGATCCGGGTCACTCTCATGCGTCGTATGCCGCCCAACACTCGTCTACCTTATCCCCTTTTGCTCCTAATGCCGCGTCCGGCGCTCATGGCCAAATTCCCTCCTTGGGCGTATATCAACATCAGCAGGTTCAAATGAACGATGTCGTTCGGTTGGTTGACTCGATGAAACTCGGACAAGCTCAGCCGCTCGTTTCACAGCAAGATCCCCTTCCAGAAGGGATGCCGAATCGTACATACGCAGGATTGACTACTCTTCCAGTGCCGATGAATTCCTTGTCCGCTGGAATGAATCATGTGCCCGGACCACTTCTTCCCCCTCAGCGGCAAGGAGTCGGCCTCGGAATCGGAATGGCTCGTCCCTTTACTCGCGTCATTGAACAAGGCTATGGTCGTCTGACGTCCCAGGAATCAAACCCTCTCCAAGGCGGTGAATCCCTCCACCAAACGGTCTTCCAATCGGCTCGCGATACTTCTGACCACACGTTGTACTCGCTTCAAGCTGCAGTCATTGCTCAGGATTTGGTCCTCGGGCATGATAGCCCGGTTCCAGTATCCAGGCCGAAACCATTGGCCTCGGACGAAACTTTGTCGAGGAGATCCCAAGTCGGCATGTGGGGTCTGCCCATCAGAGTCAACCCCGGCTCGTATGGGAATGAGCCCTTGCAGATGTCTCACTTTATGACTCGCAACCCTACGGACACTACCCCCGCATACGGATCCCCGGACAACGTTCAAGGTCTGGGTGGAACCTATCAGACCGCCAAGGTTCCCGCACCTGGTCTCCCTTTGATGGCATCCGACCGTATTCTCTCCGCAGCGGTGGGGAAAACGACGAGTAAGGAGGCGGTCCCTATTCTCCTCCCGGCACTCACTCCTACGTCGCCTCAAGGATCCTCCGGCGGCTCAAGCCCAATCACCCCTACGGTGGGCCAACTTCCCGAGCATCCATCGACTATCAAGGTTGAGACCTCTTGAAACATTTTCCTTGAGGTAGGTTGATACGCGCTTTATTCATCGTTTGGACTGATTATTCAATGCAGTTCGTACTCGACACAATGATTTCGACATCATTCTCTTTTCGTTACTCTTTTTGTATGACAACAGGGGTTATATGCCCGCTACAAGCTTCGCCCTATGCCTTGACGATGTTCAGGCCTTCAAAAAATGTGGAGGAAAACGCAGTAAAAAATTGACAAAAACCGGAAAACCCACGATCAAAAATGATTCGATAAATCACGAAAATCCAAGTTTGAAAGTGTGACGTCTCACGTATTCTTTTTTAGCCACCGTCGTATGTCTTGTATGTCTTGAAACCCTTGGGCAATTAGGCCTCGAATACACCATGTTTTTATTCATCTTTTTGACGAGAGATTAAGGGCCAAGTGTATTGGATTATAACCGTCGGTTAATCGGAGTACATGTGGTCAGGTCACGCAATCTGCATCTATGATCGATTAGCGAGAAGGCCACTGCAAGCGCACTAACCCTATCAATATACACTAGGTTAACGCATCCACACAATACCCGATCCGAGGCGTGTTTCAATACGACCGAAAACGATTGGGTCGAGGATCGACGCCGTTGAAGAAACTCGACTGACTGTGGCGTGAAGATGATCAAAAGCGTGTTATTTCCTTTTAATAAAAACTAGAAGCATCATGAGAGAGGGGACAATTAGAAGTGTAAACAGGACGTACGATGAACGAGCCGCATGCTTCATTATTACCTATAAACTGCGGATACTTTCCAATGGTCATATGTGTCAGTCCCATCTCGTACACGGTTTATGTCGACATGAAATATGGGTTTGTTTAGGTCGATTTATGGTTTACTCGCAAAGGCCCCCACCCCCTGGTTTAGAGCGATGACCTGTAGGATGATGGTATAGATTTCGTGGAGTGAACCAAGTAGAATTTATGATAATTTTCTGGGATTGTCCAATAGCTTTTGATTACCTCTGAGGGGTGTGGGAGAGGGGGAGGATTCACGAAATCGACTGACCCAGGTAGAGATGACTTGCAATCACTGATGATTGTACGAAGTAAGGATGTGTATAAGCAAATGCACGACGAAAGGGAATATGCACTGTGTCCTGTCCGTACCGCGAGGAGCACCTGCCATCGACGCCGTCAAGAGAGTAGGATTGACCCGATGAACATTAAAACAGTGGGGGAAAATATTCAAAGAGCACATGCGCCCGCTTTGGTGCGTTTTGGTCGCTCGCCTTGATGAAGAACAGTGTCCCGTTGGGATGGGCGGTACCAGTGGCGTTGGCGGGCAGGCAGAAAGCAGAATAAGTTGTGTGCTAGAGTTTTGGATATAGAGTGGTCATATGGTCGATGTCGTGATGTTTCTGCACGTTGAGAAGCCGGGGGAAGGGCACCCCGTGGCTGCTACTGGACCGGATCCTAGACCCTAGAATTCCTCGCGTTCTCCACGACTGGAGGACGTCCAAACGAACGCATTCGAAGAGCTCGTTGGACGTTGTTTTCGCAAGATTTTTGGTCAAAGTCGGTTGGAGAGGCAAAACACGAACGGGTAAGCGCGCAACAGGCAGGAGGGAAAGGTTGACCAATTACGATGCGGGAATTACGGCGAACAAAGGAATAGTGAGATTACCGTTATCTATATCTAATCGGTGCGTTGGTTATCGCCAAACAAAGCAAATTCTTGGAATCTTTGAAGTCTCAAAATGTCAAAGGACACTGCAGCCGAAAAGGTAATGAAAAACTCGCTGTAGGAATTCTAGGAATTCGTTGGAACGCGCGCTGATCGAGTCTTTGCAATTTTTTGTTGATTCTGGGTCAATGATGATGCAGATTGCTGCAGAGTCTTCGCCTAGTGCCGCTACAGTCGCTCCTCTCAAGTGCGCCAATTGCGGGACAGAAAAAACACCGTTGTGGAGACGGAGCGGGGATGGATCGACGATCTGTAATGCCTGTGGATTATACGAGAAGAATAGGAGAACGCCTCGTCCAGTCCCAGAGGCTCAGAAGCCATCCATGGCCGCGAAGACGAGTGAGGCCGATAGTGGGGCGACGACGCATTCGTGTTCT
The DNA here is from genome assembly GCA_019627685.1 of Serendipita sp. 399. Classification (NCBI taxonomy): domain Eukaryota; kingdom Fungi; phylum Basidiomycota; class Agaricomycetes; order Sebacinales; family Serendipitaceae; genus Serendipita; species Serendipita sp. 399. The sequence continues at coordinate 2,331 of WSTO01000038.1, read as the reverse complement.
GGCGCGGCGACCTCGTCAACGACGACTTCGGAATCTGGAGTGGAATCTCAAGCAGGAGGAGGACGTGGGACGTGTCCTGGAGATGGACGCTGTGATGGCACCGGAGGGTCTTCCGCATGCGCAGGATGTCCGACCTTTAACAATCTTCACGCCTCGACCACACCGCGCAACACGACGACGATGCTACAAAACAGATACAGAACACAGACACCACACTCGGAAGACTCGCCAGATCCAATAGAGCCGACGAATGCGACCCGAATGGCCCCCGCCACTCGCACTGGATCTCTATCTGCTGAGTACGGGACCGCCCAGCTCCCATCTCCTGACGACGATCGTTCTAACGCGCTCGATACCCGATTCAGAGCTAGATTTGCCCCCGTCGGTGCCATGAGTTGTGCAAACTGTGGGACGAGCGCGACTCCCCTTTGGCGTCGAGACGATATGGGCAGTACCATCTGCAACGCTTGTGGTATGTAACCTAACTTGCTATCTCTGTTTTTTTTCTCTTCTCTCTCTGTTTTTTCTATCATTATTTCTCGCCCGCTCGTACCAGCAACCAGCGACTGGCATCAGTCGTTCGGACTCTCATTCGAAGGAGTGCCATTGGACCCTCTTTGCCTTCCCCCCCGCGTTTTTGCGGTTGATAATCGTCGATAATGATGGGATCACGCGCGTCCACCGCGCGTCCCATTCGGGAATCGTTATCGTCCAGAGCGTCCCGAACTTGATCCACAACCGGAACTTTACGAAATCTAATCTGATCTATTACTCCGGCCTACTGCAATCAAGTGACCTCCGATTCTTTCGCCCAAAACAGCGGGTCTCCACTCCCATTTGCCTGTCCCCCACTCGACTCGCCCTTAACTTTGATTCTGCTTCGGCTCTCCCATCCTATTGACGCATGCCTGACGCACGCCTCTTTTTTCTCCGCCCTGTTCATTCCCTCTTTCGATTCCCACAAAAATAATAATATTAACAACCGTCCCCCTATTTTATTTCCTTTTTTATCTTTGCCCTTCCCTCGCTTTCTCCACAAACTTATTTTCCATTCTGACGACCCTGAACAGGACTGTACTATAAACTCCATGGCGTCCATCGTCCAGACTCTATGAAAAAGACGGTCATCAAGCGAAGAAAACGCGTGCCAGCTGCCGCGGCCGCGGCTGCTGCCTCGAAATCATCCGGAGGTATTGGTCATTCGTCAGGGCCGGACGGAAAAACTCTCGCTGTTGCCACCGAGCCTATAGCGCAAGAAGTCGATCAACCCAACGTCGTCGTATCTTCGTCCTCCGAGACCCCATATCACCCTAGTCTTGACGCCTCCCGCAATTCTCATTCCGACGACCCCCACCCTCACATGCTCATGTCGGACAGAGCCGCTGCAGAGACACTCGTCTCTGTCGGTCGTGTCAGACGTCACAACTATGGGAGCGAGGGCGAGAAGGTGTACTCAAACGAGCTTAGCCAGCTCGCCAATAGTAGAGCCAGCCCTGACTGGGTAGGGGAACCGAAGCGCAAGCGCCAACGCAAGGGAATCGATGGCCCACCGAATGATGCTCGTTTTGAGGACTATGAGATGGAGAACGCTTCTTCAGCCCCCTCGTCGCGGTCGGTCGTCCATCCCACTCGCAATGGTCGACATGTTCAAAACAATGACTACTATGCGACGCGAAACCAACTTGCGAGGAAAAAGGAGAGCCCCAAAGAGGAAAAACTGGACGAGATGAGGCCAAACTCGGGAGGGCTAGAGACGACGACACTGACCCTCTCGAATTCAGCCGTGGGTCGCGGGCTTAGCAGGAGTGGAACGCCGGCCGAAGGCGTGAGTTCCGCAAATAGTGCGCATGAAAGTGGAGATGGGGTAGGCCTTCCTTCGCTCATGACACGCTCACAATCCGTCCCTCAACAAACCACCACCACCGACGTGCAACCCCCACCATTGCCCCAGCATTCGCATACTGCACCTGCTATCCCTACCTACCACCCACCCCAGCATCCTCACCCTCATTCTCACCATCATCATCACCACCACCATCATCGTCATCATTCTTCTCACTCTCATTCGCAGCCACCACCCGAGACGCGTTCTCGCCACAGCGATTCGAGTTCGAGTGTGAACTCTCATCACCAGCAGCATCCTCCATCTTCGTCCTTGCGCAACGAAACGTCGTCGAAATTGTTGGAGATGGACGGAAGGAATGAGAATGGCAAACGGTCACGGAATAATAATATGGATCTTCCCTCGCTTTCTGACATTCAGGCCGAGATTGGTCGAGAGGAAGAAATGCGGAGGGTTGCGGCTGCTGCTGCCAGGAGGCCATCGTGGAC
>WSTO01000037.1:0-29100 GCA_019627685.1 Serendipita sp. 399 | reverse complement strand
TATCCGTTGAAGCCGATGTTCATACTTGACATTGCAATCTTTCTGACTGCATCTCGAGAGAGTCCAAGCCCAAGCGGTGGCCGGGCCATGAGAAGTGCATACTCCTCCAGCAGCGAATTTCGAAACACCAGTGTATCATCCGTCTGTACACATAGGATTAGTAAGATTAGGAAAGGAGGAGATGAAAAAATGAACGACTCCACTTACACAAATCGCCACTTGCAGTCCATTCTCCAACCACCAATTAATATGGTGATCTTTGATATCATTGACGGTATTACACAGCAAGTTGGAGGAGAGACAGATCTCTACGGCCATCTTATCTTTGTTGGCAAGCACGATCGCTTGCGCCTCTTCGTCGAGAAATGTGGCATGTCCCAGTCGGGAAGGTTCGACTGAAAGTAGCGTAAGAACGTCATGTCGTGTGGTTTCTCTGGTCTACCCGTATCGTAAGACACTGAGTTGAGCATTCCCGAGAGGCATACCATACTTCTGCGATATGTAGAGTGAGTTTCAAACCTTGCTCTCTAGCAAACCGAAGCGCAGGGAGAAACAATTCCGCTTCACCGACCTATACAACCACCACTGGATCAGTAACAGCAACAGCAACAACACAAAGGCGAGAAAAAAGAAAAAGCTCCATTCTCGTACGAACCGTTGGTGGCCCACAGAGGTCAATTCCAACGACCCGTTTCCCCTCTTTCTTCAAAGCAGCCGCAATCTCTACAACCTCCATCATCGTGCTCTCCTTCATCCTTCTATCCAAACTAACAATCAAGGCACACTTCTCTCTCGGATATATCTCCATCTCTGCCAAAACGGTCTCAAGGTATTCCCGTCGTGTCATGTGTTCGTTCTCTCTCGGAGTAGTCCGAAGTTCCAAATAATCGCATTGAGGAGAGCTATCCGGTTCTCTCGAAGTGGTCGACCGTTGGAGGAAGAGGGTCAACACGGCACGAGTGGCAATCCGCAAAGTAGCAGGTGTGCTCGTCAAGGCATAAATTGCGGGGAAGAGATCAAAAAATTGGTTAATCTCCTCTAATACAACGCCCTCTTCCAAAACCCGTAACCCCTTCGCCACCACTTGGTCGATTGCGGGGGCACGGTCGTCTCCAGTAGAATCTGATACCTGTTGAACCTCTTTGAAATCTCTTGCGAGCCTTTGAAGACATTCGAGAGGGATGCATCCATTGAGATGAGCATGTAGCTCTGCTTTTGGCAACGCCACCAGGAAGTTTATATCGTCCTGGCTCAAGGATGCCCTTGCTTCAGCACCAAAATTTCGCATTTTAGTCTCCGTGTCAAGTCTCGTTAGCTCTTCGAAGGAGAGAATCTCTAAATGGTCGAAATGCTGTAGGCTTGGTGGAGTTCGAGTTGTGTAGACCACTGATTCGGCGTGACCCTGACGCTTCCTATCGCCACAATTAATCATCCAACGCAATTGATATCAACTGTTCTTCGTTACACGGAGCCAACACAGTGAAAGAGGGAGAGTCTATAGAAAGATTGTCACGACAGGTAACGGGAGATTGCTAATGGTGATACAAATTCTTGCTTTTGTTATGCAAATAAGGGATATAAATCCATAGAAAATAGGAGGTCCAAAATAGCCAGGGCGAGCAACCGTCGCGATGCAGAGAGACCGAGAACGGGGAAGAACGGCTTTGCAGTTGCGGTCAAGCGCGAGATATTTGATGCTGTGGTGTGTTTGTAAGGGGATGAAGGGGAGACATTAATTTACTTTAACAATAATTTTGGTGCTTGGATTTGCCGCATTGACATTCCCAGCGGCAGCTAGTGCCCTCTGCCACTCGACTTCGCTCTGTAGGTCAATCATCTGGTTTACATCGACAACCGATGTGACGGACAAGGAGCGTTGGCGAACCGTAGTGGGGGCTGCTTCACTCTTCGAGGACGGCGGTACGTATTGGAGAGCAACCGTTCTCAGAGCATCAACAGGGACACCCGCCTCTTTGAATTTTCGCGCAATTTTGGCACGAAGGTCGGCTAGGGACGTATAGTCTCTCGGAATCTTGAAGAGCAGGATGGTGTTCGATGGCGCATGGATCGCCTTGATATTAACCATGCTGGCGAATCCCTGTGGAGCTTGCCGCGTGTTGTTAATAGGGATATTGTTGTGAGCAGTGAGGTCAAGGAAAGTGGTCTCAAAGGGGGTGGGTGGCAATGATGCCGCATCAAAGTCGCTGAGCGCTGTGGTGTGGGTAGATAGATGTGCGGCACGATGAGGAGGTTCTAGATGTTGAGTGGACTGCTCGGGTATAGATTGGTAATATTGGGCAATGTTGGTAAAAGTCGAAAGGTTGGAATCACGAGGTGCAGTATTGCCGCTCGCGACCATTGCAAACGGTGCCACAGGGGCATCCAAAGGGATATGGGAGAGTTGAGGAGAGGGAAAGTAACTATCAATGAAGTCATGAGCATCTTGCTTGGCGAACGCATTATGCGGCGTTAGCGGTCTCTCGCTTGTGTCTGCCAGTGCATCAGAGCCGACGGTTTCATCCAGTCGCTGCAGCGCAGCGGCTGAGAACTGAGTCGAATTACGCAAAACGGAGCGGGGCGGGCGGGGAGGCGGCGGAGTACTCTTCGGAACAACGACGTTTGCCTTGGATGGAGGCATGCCATGAGGGTGGAAGCGTGAAGGCGCAGGTGCATACAGCGATGAACCAGACGAGACCACGCCAGAGATCTCGTCCAGCCCTGTACTGTCGGTTTCTTGACTCGAATAGGACCCTCTTCCGCCACCCGAAACGATACCAAGCGTTGCATTCACACTTGAGTAACCACGCGGAGTGGGCGTAGCTAGTGATTGATGACCGGACGCTCCGTTGGCGGCTTGGTAAATCGCATCCGAAGACTTGTTTTTGTGCGCGTAACGTGGAGGTGCTTGGGTCGAATGGCGAACATTGTACGGTAGTTCCGAATCGCTCATCATCAGTGAATCCAAGGAAAGTCGACGCTGTTGCTGTTCGGATATGGAGACCAAGGAATTTTGAGATCGATATCGTTGAATAACTCCCCCAGGGGTGAGTGGGGAGTTAGTTGACGACCAGGACGAGGTTTTGTTGGGCGATGAGAGACTCGGTACGGAAACACCAGATACAATTGAGAGTTTGACCCTTCCTTGCACCGGTGAGACATAACGCGAGGTCTCCAGTTCCGCGATCGGGGTTGTCACACTGAGATTAGTCCTCCTCTGGGGTGGCTGGCCAAGTCTCATCTCCTGAAACCGGTGAGCGCCCGCGAGTTGACCAAATTGGACATCATCAGCATCTCCCGAGGTACGAGCCGAGCCGTAGATTTTATCACGTTCCGAATTCGAGGCATGAACCGGCATAGTCGCGGATATAGGTGACCGAGGGGGAGGGCCTCCTGCGACATCCACAAGACCAGTACCCGAAACTGGGTCATCAACAAAGAATCGTGCAATCCGATTCCCGGCATCGAGGATCGGAGGTGTCTTGCGTGCACGGGGTATAACCTGCGAACCGTCGCCACCCGCAGAGGTTGGTCGAGAAATTGAGGCTCCTGCAGGTTGGGATGGTGGTGGACCAAACCGTTCAGCAAGCGTACTGTACATTTCAGGATCCAGAACGGCGAGAGAATCGAGCCTCTTCCCACCAGATCGACCTACACCATACCCAGCCAATCCAGGCGTGACGGGTGATTCAGGTGGGTGGTCAAATGGGAAAGATGTAAGAGGCTGAGCGTTCTCTTGCTCCTCGGGTGTCAAAGGGGGGGCATCTCGTAGAGTCGCTTTGCGAGCTGCTCCGGGTTGAGATCCATATTTCTGAAAGGCTGGAGTCCTATTGGGGGGCACCCATCGCTCCGGCTGTACAACCCCGAGGAACTGGTCTCGAGTGTTGCTTCGTCTATCTATTCCCGTCGAAGGTCTCGTCAATTCAGGGCTAGAAACTTTTCGCATGGAACCATGTGCGGTTATTGCGGCTGGTGCTTCTCGGGATAGTGAGCGAAGGAGGAGTGGTTCTCGAGTGCGGGGGACCGCATCGGCATTCAGTGGCTCGACTTGAGCCGGTATTGTGTGGCTACGCGCGATCTTCATGTTGGAGCCAGAGCCGGTTACAACGTTTGGCGGTGCAACACCCACTGGCGAGGAGGGTCCAGGATTCGGAGTTCCGTTGACGGGAGTGAGAAACAAACCACCGTTAAAGTTCTTGGACGAGTTAAATTGCTCGGGATTAGCCGTACTTGGCCTCTGGTCGTTTGTGCGAGGAGGCGCATATGAATTCCGGGTGGCTGGCTTTGGCGACTTCGGTGTAGAAGTGGCCGGAGTGTGCAAGAAGTCGGCCAAATAGTCGCGCTGTGGTTTTTGTGGGGTCACCTTGGGAGCTGGACTGGAGGGTACGGCGGATGCAATTATTTTCGCCGTTGCATCAGGGCTGTTGTATGGTTCGGGTAATGGCGGGGATCCTATCTGGGTCTTCTGACTCCGTCTTTCCGCCTCCTTGTCCCTCCTCCACAAAGCAAAAAAGTCACGAACAACAGGGACAGTTCGGAGCTCCTGAATTGTGGAATGTGCATCATCACTCATCAATCCCTCAATCAGGGCTTTGAACTCCCCGCCCCTCTGCGAGATTGTAGCGTGAGTGGCTCGAAAGAGTGTGGACTTCTTCGTCAGTTTTGGTAGGTATTCGTGAACATCGAGAGCGATAGAGCTAGGATCAGGGCCGAGGGGAAGGGAGTCAAAGGATGCGGCGCGTTGCACCGGGTATAAGGTTTCTTTTGCGTGGTGGTTTAATGCTGGTTGCCCTTTACGTCGTCTTCGAGCGATGTACTCGAATTCACTCTCTAGGGTGCGTTGAAACTCGAGGCAGTCATCCCATCGACGGAAAATCTATTTGAGGAATGGTCAAAATCATGAGGTATAACAATAAATGAAGAATCTGACATCGTATTCTTTAGATTTGGATGACTTTGTGGATCGTGTCGACTTTGCACTGGACTCCACTGGACTTGAGGGTGCATCGGGTGCATCCGAAGCAATGACACGCAATCCATAGTGAAAGTTGGCACCTTTTGTGCAAATTTATGAGCTTTTCTCATATCAATTAAGATGACTACACACCTTGTTTTCTTGGTGGGTGAACATCGACGATGAAAGTAGGGGGCGCGGGACGAATAACTGCTTTTCTATAGGATTGTGAGATAGCAGGGTTGTCGAGAGTGCCCTAAATGAGATTGTAAGCATATATTGAGCCATTTGAGTGTGGTCAGTGCACCAACCAAAAAGGCCTCGCTCATAGGGAGAGGGAAGTCGGCCATGACAACGACGAGAATGGGCCAAGACCTGAGCTATGGTACAGTAGACTCAGCGAGCTCAGCTCCTGGTCGAATGTCCAGCGATCGTGTGCGCTGTTGTGGAAGGTGGAGAAGCCAGTTGTGGATGGATTCCAAGTTGGGACACGACTCGAGCCAGGCACTCACTCGCTCACTCGATCCCTGCCCTGTCTCAGGAAAACACCGAAAACTGGATGCAATCCTTCTGAAGTGTAGAGCCGTATGCACACTCGAACGCTTAGGATGATAACATATGATGGATGGATGGACGAAAGCAAGAGGCCTCAGCTCTCAGGCAGCCAGCCCGCCTCTTGCGAATACTTCCAATGTTCACTTCAACGCCAGTCAGAGTCGCAGGGACATCGCCAATGGCGATGAGTGGTCCACATGGAAGATATCTTCAGAATACTCGGCAAATTTTTCGACCACAGGGCTTTTCATCGTAATGCTCCGACAGCTCGTCGGCAGCTGCAGGGTTGATTCTCGCTCAGGTCCCGTAGATCGCTTTTCTTTGCCCTCCGGGAGCTTTTTCGGTTCTTCTCCACCTCATAGTGGACCCTCCTTGCGGTGATAACGCCTACGAGTCGCTCTCCACAATGCGACGCATGGTCCCTTATCTTATCCATGTGCTTCAGCCGTGAGGTGCGCATCGGTCGTCTACCATAACGAATGCATCTTCCAGGCGTCATTGCTCGCCTTTACAGTCCTCGTACTCTGCACCCGCAAGAGGCAGTTGCATCAATCCGAGAAACTTACTGACCCTTAGCGACATCCGGTCCTCTGGTTTTCCTCTCTGTCTCCGTCTTGAATTATGATCACCGACCGTCAAATCGCTGCAGCGGCACTATTCTCTAGCCAGTGGGGAAACCCACGGAAATTCACATTGCCCGATAACCAATCCACAGCGTATTGTGCTCTTGCATCTCTGTCAGCGGGGAATTAATCTACAAACACGCCGCACGGCTATTGCCGACTGGAAGTCTGGTATTTTCCCGCATCATCTCCGCTTGTCATTCATCTTTTAATTGACCACTTTCTTACAGTACAGGTTTGGATTCCTCTGAGATTGTGGCTTTATTATGGCTCCGTATGTTTGGTTCGGGCCATATAGGAGAGAGGGAGGACGACCTGCTCCAAAAAAAAAAAACTCATAAGCGTGAGATGGTTCGTGAAATGATCCGACGGCATGGCAATGCTCGAGGTTGGAGACATCGATAATCGAACAAGCACCCTCCTCTTCGATATCTCACAGCCCTCTGGATGTGGTGTCGTTGACCCGCATCAAAGGTTCAAGCATTTCACCCGAGCTCAGCCCTTGATAATCTCTTTTCAATTCGTCATCTGGGGCTCGTCTTCTCTCCATTAGAAGCCTTTCGGAGACATGGCGTTGACCGCTGTCCTTCAACGCTTAACAGCCAAACCTTTCAGAACGCCTCGGATGGACTCGTTCCCGTGCTCTTGGCGTGTTGTAGATCTCTTATCTTACTTTAATCAGAATTCTCAGTGTTTCACGAGACCACCTAATGGTTGTGTTGCTTTGTTCATAAACATATCTGAACGCCTGCTGCGACATCGATGCCCTTACAAAACTCCGAGAATCCTGCCCTACCCCCAAGCCTCTTGCATGTTGAGATGCATGATGATACACGCACTGCTCTCAGGCGCCTCTACCATTACGAACCCACGGCTGAAGAGAGAACACTCATCGATGTGAAGTCAGTTCTTATTTGACAGGAATTTCCGCCAAGAACTAGACTTGATAGGTGACATCCAACAGAAGTTCATATCCAAAAGCCAAAACTGCTGCTGTTCTGCTGCTTCTGTTCGAAAAGAAAGACATGTTGCGCGTGTTATTGACGACGCGCTCAAAAACGTTGAGAACTCACCCAGGACAGGTATGAATTAGATCAACTGTATCAATGTCTTCTCTCTCCCTAATGTTTTTCCGGTTAGACGGCCCTACCGGGAGGGAAGAGCGAGCAAAAGGACCAGGATTCGGTCTCAACTGCGGTACGCTGCAAGTACAAATCTTAAAAACAAAAGCTTGATGGATACCTGGATAGCTTCGTGAAGCGTATGAGGAATGTGGTCTAGATCCCAGCTCTTCGTCGATCCATTTAATTGCCCAATTACCCCCTTTCCTTTCTCAGGTGAGGTATGAACTGCTCTTTCAATGAAAAGAATAACGAATGGTGTTTAACATTCCCTCACAGTGGAAACTTCTGGTGACCCCCGTCGTGGTATATGTCGACGACGCCACCTGCATAGACAATCTGAAGCCAGGCGTGGGCGAGGTCGATCGGATATTCTCCTACCCTCTTGAGGCTGTGCTGGACCCTTCTCTCGTACTGACCCTCAATGAACCCCTGAGCGAGAAAGGAAGCGAAGATTGGCCATATGAAGAGGATTTACACGTAAGTTCAGCCTAAAGCGTGCATATCCTCAATCACGGATGAAAAAATGCAGGCAATAAGTGATGTGAGGTGGACTCAGATGCGCGGGTCTGCTTATCGAATGCACAGAGTACGAACCTGTGCCAGTCCGATCAAAGGTCTAACTATGGACATCCTAGTACGTCTCGTAATATTTGATCTTCTCCTTCTTTTGTATTAATGCAAGTGGAGACGCTAGCCGCAGAAATAGCCTACGGGAAGATGACGGTCTATACTCGATATGCCGTAGGGCAACCAACTTCCACACAACTAGCACTATGGGCCATAGAAGATCTTGGCAATCAGCCGCTCGAGATGGAACCAACCGCTCGTGGTACCCCAGACATTGGTGCCGTGGCCTCACGCGAACACGAGTCGTAGTCGGTAATACTTGCAAATATTGCATTAATAGACGGCGTCAACTAGACGTAGGTGGTGGTGATATATGAGAAGAAAAAATGAGGGAGAAGCATCGACGACTATGTTGTCCGGGCTGCCTGCTCTTCCAGGACAAGGCCGTACTGCTTCGGAGGATGGATGCCTGCATGTGGTGCACCCACACTCATAGGAACGCGTGTCCAATCTGGTAATATCATCGTCGATTCACGTACAATGATACCACTGAACGATGCCTCTGGATCTCCAATTGACCCTTCGTCCCACTTGTCGTGCAAGATTTCTTCACCGCCAGTCTTGAGTGCTCTGGGAAAGACCGGTCAATCAGTACTGAATCACGTAGATGACAAGAGGAAATCTCACCCAGCTAACGAACCGCCTACCCAAGCCATGCATAGGGGAGCAAACGCAGGAGCGGTTCCTCCATTTCGGGCATCACTGCTTAGAGCCGCTGGAGGCGATGGGTTGTTGAGGATAGAAACATTGTCAACTAGCGAGCGTAAAGGTTCAAAGGGGTCATAAACCCGTCGCTTAGGGCTACGCATAGAAGGTGTCGGATTCGGTTTACTTAATGTTCGAACGATCTCTTGATGAGCACGAGGAATGAATCCAGGCATCATAGCAGTGCCACCGACTATCAAAATACTGGAAATCAAGCTCTTGCGTAAGTCGACGGGTGTCTAGGGTTGTCTATAAGCCACAGGACGTAGGAAGAAACATAAAGCAAACCTTGAGTAATGTCCTGAGAATCACCTCTACGATGCTACATTCGTCTACATCGCCGGCTTCGAATAGATGTTCTGCTGCCCTTTCTCTGAGCCAACCAGGGATTCGAATGCTCCCTCGACCGGTTCCTGAAAGTGGAGGCGGAGGATTAACAGGTATCAAAAAGTCGGTAGCCGTACTCTGCCGCTGATATCGACTGGCCCATACTGATTGCACGGATGGTGGTTGTTGGTGGTGTTGTGATGGTCTCAACGGCGTCTGCGTCCCGCTCGGTGTACCACTATGCATTCCACTTCTTGGTGTAGTTGGTGTTTCTACCCGCAGTCGGGATTGTGGTGTTGAAGCTTCAAAGTCCACGGACATCCTGTCGTCACTCGGTGATGCCATGACGGTATCGAGGATTGGTAGATCACTGGAAAGTATGCTCTTATCCATCGGGCCTCCAACGAAACAACAGCTCGTTTTGATGTCCTCAATGACAGCCTCTGTCAATATCTCTGGGGGTACCCGTGTTGATCGTGGTGCACTACCAGCCGCGCCGGCGAGAGTAGCGAAAGGAGGATGATAGCTGCCAAACTCGAGTATGAGCTCCGTGAGATGAGCGGTGAGTCGGGCTCCGGCCAGGGGGGTTGTTCGGATCAAAGGATACATTGGTCGGGAACACCATATCTAGATGAAGGCTTGCATAAGTGTGTTTTTCCTTGCCTATGTGCTCAGTCCCTTACCGGTAAGGCGACTGTTTCTAGATGTCCACAGTCCACCACTAGCCCACTAGTTCGACCGGCTGCTAACAGCGAAAGCATATGACTAGACGCGAACGATAGCGAAGGAATCTGCAAGATGGTTTAGGCATGCATCTGAAAGAGGGAGTAGCCAAAGACATACATTCAAATTATCGAATAAAATACGAGCAATGAGATCTTTTACACGTAATTGAAGTAGAGGGTGTTCTACAATGATGACTTTTCGTGATTTCGGGTCTGTCATAAGTACCCTGTAAGTTGTTGAGTGAAAGTAGAAGACACCGTCGTCAACTCACTCGAAGAACACAGCTCGCAAAGCGTCTTGAAGGCGAGCAGAGAGCATTTTGTCTGCTTCTTCTTGATCATCGCCCGTTTTAGTATTCGCCCAGTCCCACAAAGGCGTCTCTTCTTCGCCTTTTCGTCCGACAACATAGACCTGTCTGGGTTTTCCTTCACCACTGAATCCGACTTTCCAGTATTTTGAACCAGGGTCGATTATGATGCGATCCTCCGTACCGTAGAGGGAATGCCGCCTCGTGGATGTTGTTGCGTATGGGGGTTGTGTCCCAGCAGCGTACGAGGACGACGAAGAGCGTGGTTGTGGTCTTGATGTTTCTGATGCCGAAGGGCGTCTTGGTGGCACCTGTTCAGCCATTCTGGCAAAATGCGAAGAGGGGGTGGCAGAAAGCAGGATGCGTCGATGTAGCTTTTGCCTTCGACCACCATCGTTGATGCCTTTCTCTGAGACATTCTGAAACCTCTATATCATCGACATCGATTTCAGTGCTTCTGCCTTCCAATTCGCTGCAAATGATAATTCCAATCAGACTGCCTGCCAAAGTCCCCCCACCAGACCACTCATTACCGCCTCCGTTGGCGTCGATCGGCTCTAATGAACTCGTTTTACTCGAACTTCAAGGATCAATCGAAACTGAGGGTGATTACGGTGGGGAAGTCATTGGCAATTTGGACATGACAATCGAAGTGAGCAATTGAAACCTGGCTATTCCTCTGAAGAACTAAAACCATTCGCAATGATAGTCCAAGCCAACTCTTCGAATAGGCCATCACTTGCTTGAGGGAAAGATAGCGAGTCTTTCAAAGCCGCTGGCCGTCCTGATGCGCCAAAGTCCAACGTCACCTACAGGGGAGGCGCCTTGTTCTTTCGACGTGGTCGCTATCATTCGTAAAAAGATCATCTTTTCAAAGCGGCCCACCCCTATCGTTGACCAAGCCTCCACATACGAGACAACCTCTTCAAAACGAAAGGGAGCGACTTGATGCGCCTCTCATAACTTATGAATCACTGCACGACGCACTGGGAAACAAGTCGTATTGATTACAGCAGCGTCCCTCGGAATGGGACATACAAGAAGTGTGCACGAAGGGTGAGGAGGTAATAATTGACAGGGGAACGAATAAGGCTCCAGATAGGGCAAATTGATAGCTACCCATAGTTAATACAGGTGTAGAATGATTTAGATGATCCTCACCATAAACGGGTCTCTCTAAACGGCGAGAGGTTACCAAATTCTAAGAGCTCGGAACAGGTTGTTGGCGCATATGAGGCGTAAGGGGAGGTTGGTGCAGATTTGCGGGGCTGCCTTGTAGGGAAACGGGGAGCGACTGTCCTGGTTGCATAGGTAAACCCACATTCGAATGCATCGAGGCCGCGGATGCCGGGCGCATCATAGGACTCTGCATAGCACCACTTCCAGGCGTCCTAGCCATCATCATCCCGCCGTTGGGTAACAGTCCATTCCGCATCGACAAAGGCGTCGAGGGTGCCCGAGAGATAGAAGCACCCACCATCTGTGGATTCATGGGGGAGCTCACGCCCATCCCAGGGCTGGCTTGCATCAATGGCGAGGCAATCATCGCAAACTCTGCCCCGGTAGCAGTGGTAGGTCGGGTGGCTATTTGTTGTTGTTGAATCCGATTAGGCGGCATTCGCAGAGCCAAGTTTTGCTGGCCAAGTTGAAGGTTCATGTTCTGAACAGTCATGTTCATCGCGCTATTGTTCATGCCAGGCATCCCGATCTGAAACATATTGGGAGCATGAAGTGCTTGCGGATTCGGTTGAACGCCCATCATCATGTGCTGACTCATCGGGTCTGTAAAATGAGTCGATACAGCCGCATTACTAGTCGCTGCTTGCATCTGCATTAAGTGCAGTTGCCGAAGATGTTGCTGCTGCTGCTGCTGTTGAAAATACTGTTGCTGCGGCGTCAATTGAGTGGTGAGCTGGGCCTGCTGATAGGGTAGCATGTGTTGCTGGTTAACCTTCATGGCTTGCAGATTGAACATATCCGCGGTCATCCCATTAGGAAACGCAGGAAAGCCGTTGGGAGCAGGTTGAAGACCGTGGAACCCATTGACCTGTAAATTACCGCCAGGCTGCAATGGGAGGGTGGGTTTTCGGATTGGAGTGCTGACTCGAACTGTAGTACCGGTATCAGGGGCAATGATACCAGCTGACGGTGGAAGAGGAGAAGGAGCAGGCGACATATGATAGGTCCCATTGGTGAGAGATTTTGGGGGTGATGAGCCGTTGACAACCGTGAAGGGTCCCGACTGTGTAGGAGTTCCATTCGTCATTGGGGACGAATTGGATTGAGCGGGTGTAGCCTGCGGGGTGCCATTCGGTTGTATAGGGGATGAATGGACGGCAGTGCCATTAACCTGTGGTTGACCCGGTTGGACAGGACTCTGAACTTGTGGCTTGGGAGTCTGCTGAGACAAGACCACGGTGGGCACGGTCGGAACAGGGGTGCGCTGTACGGACGTTTGGGGCAACATTCCTGGAGGGACGTTCGGCGCTCGAATCGGTGTCCCATTGACCATAGGAAGGCGCTGCATGGATCCATTGATCTGGGGCTGAGTTCCTTGCATCGCGGCTTGTTGCAACTGGTGCAACTGATGTTCACCGTGGACGCTGAGCGCATCTTGGAGGGGAGCAATCAGATTCAGCTTCAGATCCGCGACAATGCGTGACGTGTCCGGGGTAATCAGCCATTCACGATCCTTGATGAGGACGTGGCGTTGCAGACTTTGACTAAGAGATTGCATAAGAAGGGTAAAATCAAGCAATGTATCTCACTCACCGATAATCGAAGTCATCAATGATAGGACGACCCTCTGGACCCAAATTGTTCGAAGGAGAATCAGAGTCAAAGTTCCAACGCTCTTCCATGCTCTTGACGAGCTCTTCTGTGGATTCATCTTGATCCTGGTCATCCTCTCCTTGTTGATTTGAGTGGTCATGAGGGAAGCCAGTCCACATATGCATCTTAAGGGGAAGGAGGGGACGAAATGTTGATAGACCAAAGGGATAGATGGGGGTTTCTGTTTGTTTGGTGGATGCTCGTCTGGGAAGCGGGTTGGTTGTGAAGGGTGACAATCGCCGGTCGAGATAGCGTCTCCCTCCACGTCCAACTCGATGTCGAAATGAGCTGGGTTGCGAGGATGGCTTTGGGGTCTCTCCCTCGGATGTGTCCGTACCATTGAGAACACGGAAGTATCGTTGAGCAGTGGGAATTGATGGTTGAAGAGGCGCCTGTCGATTGTCATTCATTGGAAGAACGAGCAACAATGCAGAACGTACATCTGTGGTATCGTTCCAGCCCAAAATCTCCTTTTCCTTCCTCTTCTGAACATCCTGCTCGATTTTGTATAGGATATCCTCGTTTCTCTTGCGGGGATGAACAAGCGGTGGCCCAAGATCGATGAGCGGGTCCAGGTCGCGGGCGCCCGAGATTGGTGCACGTACAGGGCGAATGCTGTTTAACAAATTAGATAAACCGCTTATGAAAATCTGCGGTTTGACATACGCTGTATCGATTTTTGGCGGTTGTGGAGGTTTCTTCTCCTTGTCCACGAGCCACTTGTCGTCCTCGACGTTTCGGAGATCTGGATACTTGGACGTGATAGAAACCATACGTGAACGCAAGTTCCAAATGGCTTTGTTCTCTGCGCAAATTTTCCGCTTCGTTTCTTCTCGCTCAATCGCCTTGTTGGCGAGCTGGAGGGCAGACTGAAATTCAACAGAAAGACGGGTTAATTTGTCGATAGATGTCGTTTCCATCCTGCGGGTTTTGCGAGTGGGTTTGACTTCACGCCGTCGGAAACAAACATAAACGTTGCCGTCATCTGCTTCATCCAACTGTGGTGCGTTAATTACAGTACTCGATTGAACAATATACTCACATTGACGTCCGGGATGATGGAACGACCACGTCGCTCTTTTTTCCGTTCTGCCCAATGAGGGTAAATATACTTCGCCATTACCGCAAGATCTTCAGATTTGGGTAACCCAGCCGGTACACGGCAAGATGCAAATAAAGAGGGGGCATATGGTTGTGAAAGTAGAGGTTCAAAGTATGAGAATGGAGGGTATGATTGATCCTGTGATATGCTCATTAAACGCAGTGATAGTTAGGAGTATGATACGCACTATATGCAGAAATGGAAAATGCTCCAACGTGAACTTTTCGAGAAGGCCCATGCAGAGCTCGAACCAGTCCTCATCGATAACTGGAAGGCGATCTTCCTCGACTTCTGCACCTTTGATCCGTGTACGACGCGTTGATCCGGTACTTGTTCCCTCTCCTCTAGCTTGCTGATTCCAATTGTCAAGCCAAAGAGCATCGCGTTCGTCCATCGTGTAAGAGCGCCCAGCCAGCCCATATTTGAGACACTCCTCAACGTTATCAGAAAACTTGAGGATAGCATAGGACATTTCGTGCTTCTTATGGGAGTACAATTCTTCATAATTGGCAACAATTCCTTGGGCGTCTGGCGTTGGGATGAAATTCGCCTCTTGAGGTTGCGGTGGAGGCGCCAGAGCTGCTTGAGAGTTCCCATCCGCAGTGGGCGACCGTTGCTGCTTTTGAGAATTATTCATAGAATTATTTGCGGCATTTAGAACCTGCTGCAAGTGGTGCTCCTAAAAAATTATTATTTTTTCAAAGAAAACATTATGTAAGCAGGTTGCTGACTAAGCAGACAACGGCGCCAATGCGCCAGCAAACGGCGACGGAGCACTAATCGACTTACTGCAGCATCCTCAGCCTCGACACCCTGGGTACTATGAAGCACCCCGCGGCCATCGTCTTCACCGATGGTGACCGTCTCCGCATCGATGGAGCCATGGACAATCCTTAGCCTTGTCTTGTTTGTAATTCGCTGTCGACTGCGTAGAGTTGATGATTTTGGTTGCTCATTTCGCGGCATTGCATTCTATCGATTTTTGGTGAATTTTCGCGATGGAATCCGGCAACGTTGAAAAGTTTGCGCCCAACGCTTTGGCGCTTGAATTGGGCCACACCACTCTCACCCCCCGATTTCCTCAACTGCAAAAATTTGGGCCCGTTTTCAGAAAATAATGTCTACGGTCGGTCTGGAAGCTCGCAGTAAGCCTAGGGAAGGCTGCCTTTGTCCGTCGCCGACGAATATCCACCGATTTTGTATTTTCTGCAAATATTTTCGAAAGCTGCACCCATTTGCCTGGAACTGTTCTTTTAGAGACGTCAGCAGTTGGTACATGCACAAAACCTGGCGGCGGGCCGCACCCGTCTGCGCACGCGGCTTTCAGCCAGGACAATCATCCCTTCCAACGGCCTCTGAACGACAACGTTCATCAGATCTTCGTCCAGAGACATTAGCCAACGGTTTTGTGAGGGTTATTGGTGTCGTGCTATTGTTGCTGGTGACGAGTTCAAGATGGTCGGAATCAAGCGGTGACCGAGCTGGTCCAGCTGCCCCGCCGCTCAAACATTCAAAATTCACAAATTGTAAAGAAACAAAGTTTATGCATGAATATAAACCGCTATGCGATAGTGGGCAAAGAAACAAACGGTAGGACGGCAAGTCTAAACTGGTTAAGAGAAACTCATTAATAGGACGTTTAGATCTACGAGACGTTAGAAGGGTATACGGAGAATACCATAGCATAGAGGGCTTACATATTGAGAGACCCATCGGAAGCCCTCGCCGTAACCCATACGTTGGACCACAGAACACATAAAGATCTCAATAGGGCGGATATCACGTAACGGGACTTTTCCCTAGAGATAGAAGATCAATCGACTCGTGTACTTGGTGAAGCAGAAGTTACGACCTACCTTGCCGGTGGTTTGATACAAGCCTAACGCGTGTCTCAAATGGTCTTCTGAGACAGCCCCGGGAGCGTCGATCTTGTTCCCCAAGACGAGGAATGGGACTCTGGCCAACTCCTCAATAGCCAAGAGCGCGTCAAGCTCTGCCTTGGATTCCGGGAATCGCTCGTAGTCCGCGCTGTCAACCATGAAAACGATAGCGTGAACCTCAGGGAAATAGTTCCTCCATAGGCGACGCGCTGGAAACACATATGCATCAACTTCCACGTCAAGCACTTGTCCGGTACAAACTAACCTTGTTGATGTCCTCCTAAGTCATACGTGTTAAATTTGACGTTGCCGATAGCCAACTCCTCCGAAGCTGAAATATAACATGAGCTCAGCGCGAAATCCACAATTCTCGTCACAGGTTACATACTCGGATGCAACGTAGGCTGCAAAGTGGCCAGTCGGTCGTTCTTTAGCATGTGCAAGAGTGTCTACATTGTAATATTAGCAGCTATTTTGACTCATACCGAAGCTTGCAAGGCACTAACCGTTTTCCCTGCATTATCCAGGCCGAGGAAGAGAATTTTGGCGTTCTTGTGGGCGAGCCCTGGATGATGCAGACGTGGCCGTTGAGCTGAGCACGAAAAACCAGACCCCACCATTCAACTAACCAAGCTGCGCGAGAACGTCCCAGAACCAGTCAAGGATCCACATAATTATCGATATTGGTGCTTTTGTTTGTTGGTGAGCAAGGAGACGGACGGGTTCAAGTTGGTGATGTAGGTTCCCAGCCTCAGGGCCAGAGCCAGAGGCGCCATAAAATCGAAAAAAGACACATATTTGCAAAGGCTACACCTAACACTTCCTATATATTCCGCGACGCCTCTCTTCTTCTCTGTACTCGAGCATGAACTGTACCCCAACGAACAAGCAAGCACACGCGACCACCAAGAAACTCAAGCCTGCGTGGAATGCATCAAGATTGGCACGTAGGATACACGTAGGTAGACGTACCACTGAAGGAGCTTAGTAATTGTGCACCGAGGTATCTCATCCCTTCGAGCCCAATCACAAAACCAACAAGATTTGCAACCATAAGCATGAGGATGTTTCCGACACCGCCCAAAGCGCGTAGGTATCTGTACCACCAGAAATCTCCGTACTTATGAATATAGTTAGACATGGAGAAATCCCTTTAGGCCTTTACATACTTGCTTCTCGTTGAAGATTCTACCCAATATAAGCTCGGGCAAAATGAACAAGGTGATAAGCCATCCCCAAGCAAGTAACCGTAATTGAAGGTCGTGCCATATAGCGACGAATGTGAAAGATACCAATGTTGACAGAATGATGTTGGAGCTGCCGCCAAGAGGAACGTAGATGTAGCTAAATCTAATGAGTTTAATGAGATAAACCGATATATAGCGATTCACCGAATTAGCCATTGGTTATAGCTCCGATGCCATCCCCTCCAAAAGCCACTGATGGTGTAATTGTTCGCCATGCATCGAATCATGTTTTCGGGTGGATCAATACCGTCGACTAAGGCCCAAAGGCGGAAGAATCGCCATGGGATGAGCAACTGTTCATTGATTGATTAGGAAAGAGTTCAAGGAAGAAGGTAAACTCATTTACCTTCAACCAAACGACGATTAAATTCCAGAAACCAATCATGCATAATTCCATCGGAGTATCTCCGTACCAGGCTTTCGCATCCTTAATGGCCACCACGTACATATAGTGAAGTACAACTTCCATGGTAAGGATGCATACTCCAAAGCGGACGGCGTAACCGAGGAGCTTATCCGTATTGATAAACGTCGGCCTTCTGAACTTTCAAACTGTTAGATCAGTAAGTATCGGAGGTTGAGACCACTCACTTGCCAGTAGAAATCGTTGAATGTCATTATGGGGCCTGCAATGTAGAGAGGTGGGTATAGGGTGTACGCAACATAGTTAATAAAAGTATAAGACGCGAGGGAATGGGAATTTGTGGCACGTTGACGGGCGTTCATTGGAACGGTCGACTAAATAGGCTTAGCGTTGAATGGACAAGAAACAGGCGACATACGAGATGAGCAGCCTCTCGTCCACATGCCCAGTGGTAATCCAGAGCGAATGACAAAAGGCGAAGCATTGTGATATTGAAGGTGACGTTCCAACGTGGATAGAAACCGCGGTAAGTATCCTTTGAAAGCAGTTAACGTCTTGATCCGGTACGTGCTCACACCCGTACCAGGTATGCCAGGGTTGGATGTATACTCGAGAGGCGATAGCCGTCGTATATCTCGTTAGAGATTAGAATAATCAGATTAACGGCCCAGACGATGATTGGCGCTATTCGAAACCCTCCAAGTCGTTTCGCTAGGAGGTAGTTGATTGTGAGGATCGCAAATATTTTCAAAGAGCTTGCTCCATGAAGTCCCACAATCAAAAGAGATGCGAATCCCGCCGTGAATGGGATTCGATGCAAGTTGTCATTGCGCTTTCCCGTGGACCTCGAGCCGTATTTCGAAACAATGAATCCGTAGAGCCTCGTTACCGCAAGATGAAGCAGTCCCAATACACAGAGGTTCAGAAAATTTCCCCGGAACGAACGGTATTGAGGGTCGGAATTGTCCTAGCCAACCGTCGAACAACAATGCAGGGGCTTGAGACACAGTAACTCACGATGCGACGGCCATTCAGCCAGCCCTTCGAAAGCTTGTACTGAAATAAGTGATAATTAAGATGGGATTCTTGCATAAAATAGTGGATAAGCAATAAGCAACCAAAATTCAACGGACCCACCAGAGCTCGCTTGAATAGGCGAGTATACCATGAGAGGAAATACAATTAGGAAGAGCAAGCCGTATAGTAGAAATTCTGGAGTCGTCCATCGAGGCGGGGACGGTGGACGCGTTAAGGATGTTGGAACTTGCTGCGACGTTGGCGTCTGGACCGTCAACGATACCAAGCTGAACTTGTTATCATGTTCCTGCAAGTTTATGTACGCTGGTCTTGTATTTCTTTCTCGTAAGGAACTTGGCGAATTATTCATTGCATGGAGGGGGATCATCCAGTGACGGGTGCATGTGGCATATGGGCTGCTATAAAAACGGAGGTACATTCTCTCGAGACATCGAGACAAGGTAAAGTAAACCAATATACAAGTCTATCGAGTAATAACTAGTGGCGAGTCCAATAAGCCAACGCAGTAGGATGCTGCGAAGATATTCTCATGTAGAATCAAGTCAAAGTTCCATAGGAGCTGTCGCCCGGCCAGAAGGGTGCTGCAAAGGAGTTACCTAGATGCTGGAACGAAGGGATGGTAGTTTGGAAACGAAGGATGGACGGCTCCGTAGCCTCCTGAGAGTTCCTCCGGTGGAACCAACACCGGCGGTCTATCAGTTTGCCCATTCAAACTATCATGGGGATTGGTTTGCAATGAGAAAGGTGGTGGTTGGAGCTCTTGTTGAGTTTGATTCGGCGAAGCTGGATCCATTGATGCATCTTCAATAACTCCATCCGATTTGAAAGAACCTGCAGATCTCGAAGATGGTGGTGCCTGTATAGACGTGAAGGATGAAGAAGGGAGGTCGTCCTGTACGATATCCATTCTGTCCTGGGTCTCAGGCAGGTCCAGATCCAGCATTCCAGCATCTGTCTCGTCGATTGATTGAGTCTCCTTGTGTCTCCGCCCTCTCCGTGGACGCTTGCTCTGTGCTTTTACGAAGCAAGACGAACAAAGGAATTTCTCCTCAATCCAGTTACGCTTTGGCTTTCCCTCTAATTTGTCTGCTCGGTCATAGCATGCTATGCTGAAAAGTGGTCAGCAACCTTTATTAGTTATTTTAATCCATACCAAGACACATACTGTTGTAATATTCCGCAGTCACCGCAAGATATGAGTTGCTGGGAACCATCCTGAAATTGTAGGTGAGCATATATCAAGATTCTGTCCATGGAGCAAAGCACCTCGTTCCATCCAGATTTCTTGCAGATTTCGCAATTCAAAAATAGGGGTTCGTCCGAGTCGGCTTCATCATCACTCTCCTTTACTCGCCTCCTACGTGTCGACCGTACTGGTCTTTTGAGATCTGCTTGGACAGCCGCTGCTCTACGTGGACGTCCTCGGCCATTTAGGGTAGCGGCTTGCTCAGCCTCAGCCTCCTCCTCCTCGTCTTCATCTCGATACTCGTCTTGGTCAATATGCTTCTTCCGCCTCTTCTTTGGCTTCTCCTCGCCCTCTGAAACTGGGGATAAGGCACCTGCTGTTGAGGGGCAATAAGTCCAACATACCTTCACCCTGTTTTTCTTCATCTTCATCCTCGTTGTCATCACCTTCTGTACTCATTGCAGCCAACATTTGTTCTTGCTCTGCAATCCAACGTGCACCGCGAATTGCAGCTCGTCTAATCCGAGAGCTACGCATGCCCCTCAGTCCATCGGAAGAATCTCCATCAATCGAACCTTGCCTCTTTCTCTCTTGGTCATCGTCCACCAAAGCTGCTAGACGGGTTGAACGTTTGGGACGAGCTTCAGCAGCAGCTGCCGCTGCTGCTGCTTGTTCGCGTTTAAGCATCTCCTTGAGTTCTTTATCTCTCTTTTCCTGGACAGCCTAAGGTAGTTTGAGTCAGGAACCAACCAGCTAGAGCCAATGAAATACTGACTCTTTGGTGTTCTTCCATTTCCGGGATGAGGATCATGGTAAGAGAGCGATGGAGGCGGCGCTCGTTCAAACTACGGGTGACCTTGAATCGTTCCGCAAATTCTTTCCACTCTGTCAGCGTTACACATATCTATGGCAGTATAAGCGATCAATGCTGTAAGTGATATCCAAGGCGGCGCGTACCGTCTCAAATTCCACAAAATCAGGGCTATTAGGGTCTTGATGCAGAGGGCCAGCTTTCGTATTGTTACTAGATTCTTCAATTTCGTTGATATCATCCTCCATGTCAGTTAGCTCAGAATCGGAATCGTCTGGGGGGTTTGCCTTCGATGAGCCCGTGCCGCTATCAGCTGGCGGCTTGTTGTCATCCGAGAGATCCGTGAGATCCGAAGCGTCGTCGAACAGTGCTTCCATTCCATTTACCCCGCTACCATCTGGATTCATACTCGATGTTGAGGGGTCGTTCAGCCATTCGTCGGGAATTTTCTGCCATCCATCTGAGCCCCCACCCCTCATCAAGCGCGAGCTGATTCGCGTCCCGGAAGCCTGCTGCTGTTTTTCTGTGTTTTTTGATGGCTTGAAGAAACGGTCAAGTGTTGGCTGTTTTGTTTTCTTCGGGGACGGCTTCTTCGAGCTCCCGTTTGTCATAGCCTTGCGCTTGCTAGCCTTTTGCTTTCCCTTTGTGGATGGCTTCTTCCCCTTGATGTCGGGCGGAGGAGGCAATTCGTTGACTGGTCGTTTGATCCAAAGGCGATGGCCTGTAGAAGCTCAGGAAACCGCGGATTGAGAAGCAAAACGCGCATACGGCCAAGGTGCCAATACTCGTTCCTCTGTGCATCACGACCAATTGGGGACGAGCGCTGAAAAAAGTAAGCAGGGAAAGGACGAAATAAACGTCACGGCTCACCCATTCTGGTTCATCCCCGTCGTCCTTCATGGATTGCCTCACCCTCAGAGGGTTCTGGAATTGCCACTCGCAAAGGTCGTGCAGTATTCCTAGACGATTAATCCAAGCCATATCCTTCCATGCTACCGGAACCTCTTCCGTGCCCCACACGGCATTTTCTGGGTCACGGCGAAAATAGAGCCGTCTGAGGTATTGCTCCCATGTGTCATGCCTGCAGAAAAACGCGTTATTTGGACGTAAATCACGCGTCAATGAGCGCGAAGATGGTTCTAGGACGTACGACAGCCCGCGAATAGAAGTAAGGACATGAAGTATCTTTAGAAATACTGTCATGATGGTGTCGGATGCACCGCTGAGTATGTCATGCTCAACATCCTGGAGACAAAAGGTGAGGATCGGAAGAATGGATGAGCAAAGAAATCATCGCGCGGTTCATAAAACGTGTGTTAGACCTGCTTTTTGAAGATAAAACCGAAAATCCGTGTTGTAGGATACGTACGGATAGATCCAAGAAGTCAAGGTGCAGCATTGGGTTGAATTTGTAGAGAAAGTCACTGGCGGCTGCCCACTTCCATTCCCTTCGTAGCTGTTTCAGGTTTTTCTTATATTCAACTTCAGATTCAGGTGACATTGACGGCACCAAAGGGGGTTCAAGAGTGGACGGCTCGGACATGGCGAAGGTCAGAAACGAGACAAAGCAAGATAGTTTGCCACTCATGTTATACAACATGTTGAGAAAGACGGAAGGGATTATCGACGCATTCCTGTCAGTCTACTCTACCTTCTGCGCAGCCTTTTCCTTCTCGAGTCGTTTCTTTGCTCTCGCTCGGGATGAGCGCGATTTCTTAGGTGGCGGTGGGGAAGCTTGGTAGCTGCACGAGGAAAGAATGAGTTGTAACAGCTCCATAGAGTGCGAAGAGTTGACCTACGTTGCCCCTATTGCAAGTAAATCATCACGAACATATGTGGATAGATAAACCTTCATGTAAGGCGTGCTAGTTCTCCTAAGACTATAGAATATCAGTCGAACTAGCTAGTGGGATGGTTGATGTATCATACGTACTGGGACTTTCCCTCCAAAGCCTGTAAGACAACCATGGGATCCACTTCTTCAGCTGACGATTCCAGTAAGCATTAGTAAGGTGCTTGTTCACAATATTGTTACCTGATTCCATCCTATGATCTGGGAGGGTACCAACCATATTATACTGATACAGCAATGCGCCAGGAGGATTGTGAGGGCCTCCCTTGTTGGCGGCGACAAGAGTGGCGAACTCTCGCTTGATTATTTCCGTTACGCTTACAAGTCTTGGAATATTCGCAGTGGAGGATGCCAACTTTTCCTTCTTTGTGACTGGCTCCTCTGTCTGAAGATGTTCTCGGGGTTTAGCAGAATGGGGAAGCGTATGTAGCATAATAGCAGTTCGCGGCGACTCCTATGAGATATTTAGGTTGGCTAATGGGATCCCGTGGTCAAACCGAGTTACCAACAGTCAAACATTTCAGACTAAAGGCAACCAGATTCCTAATCTTCGTGTGGTCCGTTATTCTGATCTCTCTGGCTTCTGGTTTATTCTCCTCCGTATTATCCATTCGCGCTGATTGTTGAAGTAGAGGTTCAACTTGTTGGTGAACGGCGGAGTTTCAAAATTGGAAGCCACATGTTTAGACTCCGCCATTTTCGACTTGGATGGTCCTCATTCCAAAGGCGATCCTCAACCTTAGCTACTCATCTTGGTGAGCAGCATGATGGTTATATTCACGTCTGCTCTGACTAGCCCCTGTTGAAGGCCCGTATAAACCTCGCACGCATACTTGCGGGGATCTGGACGAAACCTGCATAGGCCAACACGTAGACCTGTGTGGTTGGCTTGTGCAAAATAGGTCGGTGTAAACCTCATGTCTACCTCTCTTCACTGACATCCTCCAGGAAGGTGTCGAAAAAACTAGCTTTTTTCGTGCTCCAAGACGTGCATGGTCAAATTCAACTTCTAGCAACGTCAAAGCCGGGTGAAGACCCCCAGAATCCTGATGATAAACCCCTTTCAGTACTGAGCAGTCTCCCATTGCAATCCACTGTGCAGATCTCTGGGGTCGTGCAACAGAGACTACCATCTGCAATCACTCCGGTGGGTGAGAATTTTCTCAAGAGAGTATAATGTGACATCATTGAAAGGGTAAAAGCGGCGCCATAGAAGTGGAGATAAGAAATGTCCAAGTGCTCAACCCAGCGAATGAACGGCTTCCATTCCTCCCCAACGATGATAACAACCTTGTTCGTCGCCTTCCTCCTCAAATTTCATGAAGGATAATGACAAGTCCCTCAGCCCAATGAGGAATTTCGGTTAAAGCATCGTCATCTCGATTTGCGACGGCGCAAACTCTCTTCAAACATTCGTAAGCGAAGTGAGGTATCCTACAGAATACGCGAATATCTATATTCGAAAGGTAAGTTCCTCCCCTGTTTATTCTGATCTCGCGTTCATGTAGATACAGACTTTGTCGAAGTGGAAACGCCTATCCTTCTCAAATCAACGCCAGAAGGTGCTAGAGAATATCTGGTACCGAGTCGACTATCCAAGTTGGTATCCTCCCACTCCAAGAACGCTATGGATGCGAATTCAGACACCAGGTCCACTGCTAGCCCAGCCGAATCCCAGATAGAACCTATGTTTTATGCACTTTCACAATCACCCCAACAACCGAAACAGATCCTCATCAGCTCAGGCGCTGTCGAAAAATACTTTCAGTTTGCACGGTGCTTCAGGGACGAAGATGGACGTGCAGATAGGCAGCCCGAATTCACACAGATTGATTTGGAAATGGCGTGGGTGTCATGGGGAGGAAATGAGGCTCCGACCTCCGATGCGCTACAGCCGCCTTTCTCCCAGTGGAGAATTGGAGGGAAAGAGGTTCGAGAGACTGTGGAAGGTATCGTACGGACGGCCCTCAATGAGCCAGATCTCGGATTCCCGACCATGCGATATGAAGATGCAATGCGCCTTGTAAGTGAATTTGGGTATCCGAATGCTATAGCTAAACCTACATCTGTAGTATGGCTCTGACAAGCCCGACCTACGGTGGGACAAGCAGGTACGGGTTCTTCTCGATACCTACGAAGAAGATCTCATTCCGTAGATTGTTGATTTGACAGGTTACCTGCCACCGGAAACTGGGCGCAATTTCATTGACAACGGGTTGGTCATGGAAGCACTGTTTATCTCGGACCCAGAGTTGAAACCGAAGTTACGCACTCTAAAGGAGCTGCCTCTTGGTGTAAGTTTGTTAACGAAATGATGGCATCAGAGTTGACCTTTGCCAAAGGTGAAACTCTTTGAAATTGATCCTTCAGACTCGTGCCGCTTAAAGGCACTGTCATCGAGCGACAGTTCAGACGTAGAATTATCGACTCCCTTACCTGGTACCGAAAACGGAGGAATGCTATTTACGTCAATTCGACCATCTTTCTTAGAGGTAATCCCAATTCTTTCAGTGGATTGTTCTAATGAGAATATCTCAAACAGGGCGGGTGGACGGCATTGGGGCGACTTCGAGTAACATTAATGCCCCTTTGCCTCGATAGTGAGCAAATATAGAATCCCGAGGCTCCTGATATTATTGATACCCTTTATTTAGACGAAGCACTCAAACAGCATCGATTTGTATGGGTCACTGAATTCCCCCTGTTTACCCGAGATGAAGACAAGGAGTTCCTCGCTCATGGGCGCTTGTCTAGTTGTCATCATCCTTTCACCGCGCCAATGGTCGAAGATATACCCCTTCTAAAGCAAGGCGGCCCGTCTCTTACCAAGGTGTGTGCAAATCCTTGATTGCTTAAAGATGATCTTCATGTATACTTAGGTCCGTGGTCAACACTATGACCTTGTGCTGAATGGAACCGAAATTGCTGGTGGATCGGTGAGAATACACGACCCCAAACTGCAAACGTATATATTCGAAAACATACTAGAGGTTCGTACACTGCTCAATACCTAGATTAAAGAATTGCATGCTCAGGACGCTCGTGCAGTTGTCTCCGACAGAGAGGGAACGATTCTCGGAGCTCGTGAGCGCCCTTGAATCTGGGGCACCTCCTCATGCTGGTATCGCAATTGGTGAGCAGCTGTATCCCTTAACAAAAAGCCATGTTGAGTTTCTCTTCAGGATTCGACCGTTTTATGGCTATCTTATGTGAGGAGTCGTCCATCCGTAATGTCGTGGCGTTCCCAAAGACGGCAGCTGGCTTTGATCTGCTCTTCAAGAGCCCGACTCCAATCGCTTCGGAGACATTAGAGCTCTACGGTTTGCAGCCTAAGACATCAGGATAATAGATGTATTTCAGCCGAATATATGCTACATTTCACACCACTCAATATGAAGACACCAAACACGCCATAAAAACACGCCACTTAATGGGATTCTCCTTCTCCTTCCGAGTGGTTGTTCTTGGTGGAGGCAAACTGTGGGATGTTGGCTTCGTGGAGTTGTGAATAATGTTTACTTACATCAGACACCGGCCGCAGAGCCTGCTCATTGGCCGAGCGCGATTTGAGGCGGCTGTTAAGAATCCGAAGCAAGCATATCACATAGAGTTTGGCCAAACAGAAGTTTGCGACTATGTAGCTACAGTGACGGTGAGACCACAGATACGTTAGAACTAAAGGTTATGTACCTGTCGTTTCTGCTATCACGAATGGCGATCGAGATCAAAATCAGGGCAACCAGAGACATGATAGTGACCGGAGCCGTCGTATAAACCAGTGAGGCGTATATAGTCTCTTTGAGACCAAGTCTACATCTTAGAGATAAGGCGCAATAGTCAGCTCACAGTGAAGTCTACCCACAGTTGAGAACGCCTTGGCAGCCACCAGGACATAATGAACATTGTAATAGAGAGGTTTGTGATAAATACCACACATGAGTTCGCGAGTACTATTGCAAATATTAGGGCGCTGTGGTTCGTGTTATTTGATGCATACCGAGGATTCGCATAGCGCCAACGCTCTGGATGGACCCTAAGTGGACCTGGCAAGATGATAGTTACTTTAATCCAACACAAGTTTGACATATACTCACAGCTGCAACAGTACTCGCGATGCCTGCCATCATCAATGAAAGAGTGATCAAACCAACCGGCCAGCGTTGGACCATAATAATTCTCTTGAGGAACCAGCTGTGCAACACTAGACCAGTGAAAGATGTCTGTAGTCCATTCTGAGAGTCGCGTCGCGAATATCTTGGGAGTTACATACCAGGAATAGAGAAGTTAGCTTCATCCATCCCCAAGCATCGCTTGCCCATCGTAAAAGAGTGATGATGTCTTCGGAGGTGTAGACGATACTGATTCCCACAGCTGATTTGAAGCTATCTCCAATCGTAAGATGTACATCCCTTGTCGGATTATTCGCCTTACCAGGCTAAGGCCAGTAATCCCACAACGAGAAGCCGCGTGGACGTAGCATCCGTTTGCCAATTGTGCAAATAATAGTGATAACTTTGCGCAAGTACGACACCTCGTATACTATTAGCCCTGTCCTGAGAAGGAGTACTGGCACATACCCAAAAGCAAGAGATCCGCGGAAGAGGCCATGGCCCATGGGCTGATATGGACCCTACCTTCTCGGTAGACACTATTCCATGGGTTCCATGGCGCTAACGTGAAATTGCCTTGTGCCGCGGATGCGGTATAGGTGGGACGAGGCATATTGGGATGTCCCTCTCCCCCTCCTCCAAGAAAAGATCGAGTTTCGCTGAAACTCATAATCTCCTTCGCTACAGTGGATATGTCGTTTCAAATCAAGGTGGTAATCAAGTATCCAGCCTCCAGAGCCTGGGCAATAATGATAGATGTTAGGACCAACAGCGGTGAGAGGAGGGTGCAAGTTGAAGCATACAAAACTGTTCCAAATTTTATAATAGCATAATCTACGGACTCTGAGCTCGGAAATTTGCGCTCTGGAAGCGCCCAGGGGTCTACGAGAAAGATCCCAATTGGAGGAGGGCCTGGAGTAAATGGAGAAGGAAACACCGAGACCGGCATCGGCATTTGCTCCTGAAGGATGTTCCTGGAAGTTCGGTAACGACGCCTTAGAGACGTCCAGAGAGACGTCCAGAGTTTCACCAAGGTTGTATCGACATGAGAATAATGGTGGCCCCGTGCCACGAAAAGAGAAGCAACAATCGTTCAGGGCTCTCAAGGCGCTTTTATATCCGTCCGTCGTGTCGATGGCATATCCTGAGACATTGTCGTCGACAAATGGTGGCGAGGTCCAAGCCAGGAAGTGGTAGAACTCATGAGAAACTACTCTACAATCGATCGATGCTTTTTACGTAGGAAGTAACTGCAGCAAATGGAATGAAATGCAATACAAGCAGCATAAGCGCACCGTATTTAATCTCCGGTGGCTTTATAAAAGCATACAGATCGGAGACGATGCATAAAGCCAAACAATGCACAAATACCCAAGCCATAAAGTTTTTAAATTATGTATCATTCACTCCACCCGAAGAACCCATGAAGCGAGACAACGAAAACCCTGCCTTCTTGCCTGCGGCAATCGACTGTTTCCTTTCAAACGAATCATGAGACGGATGGGAGAGCGTCACTGTTATGTCTTCGCTCCCTGTTTCGGTGATTTTGGGCTGTGGAGGTGGCGGCCTGGGGGCGATGATGGTGTCGCGGCGAGCGTCCTTTCTTGGAGATGGTATGGAATCAATCGAATCGGCGGGTGAAGCAATTTTGATGGTACTAGATGAGAGCGTATCCCCTATTGTCTGTATACTGGGCCTGTCTTTGATCCCAGATTTGCGAAGGGTCGAGGTCGACGGTGGGGAAGACGGTCGTCGCGTCGGGGTTTCCCGTTCGACATAATTTCCAAAACTAGTCGTGGAGGACGAAGGGGACTCGTTCATTTGGCGACTCCAGTCTGAGGCGGGATTTCCCGACCAGCCAAGAGACGTAGATGTATTCGAATGAGAGTACGAGCTCCCGTTAGTTGCTCCTGCACCATTTGTGGAGTATGTACCGAAAGCAGGAGGGGAGGGTGAAGGCCCTCGCATCGAAGTTTGTGGATTCGACATAATGGCCAAAGGGGGCAAAATGGAGAAGATCTCATTCTCGGATTTGGTTGGCCCATAAGCGTCAAAGGGATCCAACACAGACTGCATCAATGGTTCTAGCATTGGATCCGAGGACTTTGCACTCAAGCGCTCGAATATATCGAGAGAAGACCGTACGACAAGAGAAGTCTACCAATGGTTTTAGCCGGATGAGTGGGAAACTTGAGATGCAATTACCTTGTCTAAAACTGTATTCCAAACCTCAGCTTCATGTTCCAATATCTGCATATAGTGCTGAGCCTTTAATCGGTCTAAATCATCGACATGGGCTTGGAGGGCGGCCAAGGTCCGCTTGAAGGCGTGAATATCTACATATATGTAAGAATACCAGCGGTGTTGAGAGTTTGATGACTCGCCTCTTTGTTTACGCCGGCTAGTACTTATTGACTCGGCTTCGGTTTGCTTGATGAGCTTGCTCTTTTCCATCAGCAAACGTTCGTATGCAGCCGACCGCTCCTATGAACACGAGTATGTTAACAGTAAACCAACAGCCTCATGACACTGTACTTGCCGAGACTATTCGCTTGTACGTTTGCAATTCTGTTTGCAAGGGTTCCTCAAACCCTGTCAGTAGTGTAGCGTTCTTGGTACACTAAATCAATTTATACCATCAGTGAAAATAAATAGTGATACTTACCAATATCTGCCAATGATTCGCGATAAGATGATGAAGACCGCCTGCTGCTTGTAGCCCTATTGCAGCAGC
>WSTO01000036.1:0-43727 GCA_019627685.1 Serendipita sp. 399 | reverse complement strand
GCCCATGTTGCTCGGTACTTGGCTTGGAACTGCCAAGCAGCCCAGGGAGCTCGAGGAGGGAGATGTACGGGTGCGACAGGTGTTTATGACCCTCGCACGCCCGATTTCTACGTCCAGTCAGTTTCTATAGCACCATTCTCCTCCTTCTCCTCCTTCGACACCTCTCTTTGCTGAATGTTCACTGATGCACTACGAATGCGTGATTTCTACAGGGTCTATCGAAATTAATCAACCCTCTAATGGGGAGAAAGTACAAGCAAGCAAGCAAGCACGCAACAAACCCAGACCGAATCAAGTTTCCTTCTCGGTTTCTTTTCCCTTTCTCCCCATCGGACCGGCTCCTTTTCCCTCGATGAATGACGGACAAGAATTAACAGCAGTGCTCCCTTTTTGTGCTTCTGACTCTGTGCTTTCGTTTTTCCAGAAGGGGTTGATATACTCAGGCGTTCGTCGCGCTCTCTGTGCGGCGTGGTCGTATATCGCACCTTTTGGACAGTCTCTTCGTCTTTAAAGAATAAGACAAGTTTGGTTGAAGGATGGCCAAAGTCTTATTGGACACGTTTTTAGTTCGAGTTTTGTCGTTTCATGTCTTATTCAACGTCTATTTCTTCACGTACGTACGCAGTAGTAATTCGTAATATAATGTCGCATCCCTATGCCGTTCTCCCAGTTTACGATATTTCCCCCTTTCTTTTACTGAGCAGCATAGAGAACTGAACGTGTGTGTTGAATATCCGCCTATCCTTTGATTACACTAATGAAAAGAGGCAGAGGTTTGCATCGATTGTCCATACGGTTTTCCGTATCCAGATCTTGAATTGCATGGTCCTACAAAAATCCACCTATATGTACGATACCACGTCTGTCCTCGCGTCTCATGTGATTGTCCATAACGCCTACTGAAACCCTTCTTCTTTGCTGCTCGCATTCGACGGTCGATTTGGACCTCAGTTTGCCGTTCTGATCTCCTTGTCACAAACGTGGCCATACTATAAACATATAAATGCGGACAGACGCGCTGGCACAAGAAGTTTTGGCTTTGCCTCACCGAAAACGCGTTTAGTGGCAGCGTGGTTTTGAAAGTGCCGTAGGCATCAACTTACTTTTGAACGGGAGCAATCCTTTGTTGAATGAAGGTATTTCCTATCTGTTTCTTCTTTGTCGGAGTGACAGATGTGGTGGTTTTTGGGACGATGAATTCAATGTGCTGACAGCAGCGGTTAACGTTTTCCCCCTTGCTAATTGAAGAGAATGGCAAGAAAGGGGTCGAAAAGAGAGCAGGGAGGAACGTCAGAAAAGAGAGATAAAGGGACAACGCGTTGACGAGGTCGAAACGGCGAGGCTCACCATTTCCTCCTTTCCCCCCAGTCCTCCCTATCGTCTTCCATCAAGAAGAGCCCTCCCGTTTTTCACAAACGATTGAAGCAACGGAGGCCTTTGGAATCACGAAGGCGAACGCCGCCCAAGGGACGAATCTCACTTTGAACGAACTCCGACACTCCGCTAGGAAGAAAGAACGGAGTGAATCGTGACAGGAGAGGGGAAATCTCACACTCCCTTACTTTTCTGGGAAACCCTTTTTTTTCCCAGAAGTAGAGTAGCAGTCCAAGATGATGACCAAGGTTTCGATCCTTCAACTCTTCCTCCTTCTCGTCCTCGCTTCTTCTTTCGCATTTGCTCGTCCAGCGGATCCCAATATTGTGCGGAATGGTCAGTCAGAAAATATAAATCCCCTCGACGAACCTGTGGAACCGATTCGTTCCACAATGAGTGGTCGCCCCAACGAAGTCGAAGGGGCCATGGTGGACGAGACAATTCGAGTTGGGCCAGAAGGATCTAACATCACGAGAAACGCTCGTAATTGTCTCTCGTCCAATGACGAGGACGAAAACGACGACGCCACCGCCTCTCCGATCTTTATTGAAAAGAGGGAATTGGATGCCAGGCAGTTTTGTCGTCAGCCAGTCGACCAAAACTGTACCAAGCGATTCGAATCTCCATTCGAAAACCGCAGATTTGTATTGAAATGTGGCACTCCATGTGACACGGTGAGCCGCCATGCCAATGTCATATTTAGCTTGATAAGCATAAATTTATTGATACTCTCTTTCCTGCTCATTTTCACTGTCGTCTTTCGACGATAGACTTGCGAACTAGGGACAGGAGGACCAGACCCACACGACTGCGAGTACTTGGTCCAGAAGTTTTACGCAATGAAACCCGGTGAGTGTTCAATCCATCCAAGTCTCTCCTTACTTCTTTCTCTTTGCCATCATGGTATCGACAAGAGGGAAATCCGGTCGAAAGCATAAGACTGATTACCAGTTGGTTTCTCTGTAGAAATGTTCGAGGTCAGATCGGAATTCCCAAACTATGTGACATGGACCCACCAGTCGTGTGCGGTCAGAATTTACAATCGGATACAAGACCCCGCGAACACATGTCCAGAACAGATGTACGTTCTCTCCTGCTCCTGCTCCTTCTAGCCATTCTTTCTGATAAGCAGACGATTCATTTCTAGGCTCTATGTATGTCTCAATTTATCTAGCATGAACAATTCATTGACCGATTGGATGATACTGTCGTTTCGTAGGACTATCCGGATTTGGGGACGGTCGTTGATTGGATAGCCTTCCATTGTCAAACGTTTGGGAGTTTTGCACAGAAAGGAGGGACTTGTACAGGTACGACGAGTGTCTACAACACCGGCACGACAGATTACTATATCCGGTCAGTCCCTTTTTTTCGTTCGTCATCTCCATCCACTACGACCGAAGCGACTCCTCCCTTCATTGATAAAAAATCATTTATTGTTCCGATGATCGACGTTACGCCTCAGCTTACTGGCTACTGACGCGCTTATGAGTAGGGTTGGGAGCGTAAATGACCCGTGGGTCCGTGGCTGAATGATCTCATCAGTACACTCTATTGAGTGGACTCCGTTATTTTCCTCGAAACTAACAGCGGTGCTCTTGTACGCCTTCAAGTCTGACTCGCCCTGCCATTCGCGTCGTATCGCGTCCTCCATTTCGCTCAGGATCATGACTCCGACTCTCTTTCCATTTCCTACTGTGTAGGATAAGACAAGCGGTCAAAGTCTAGTGACAATTCGATCTGATTGATGTAGTTTTACGTCCGTAACGATTCAATTCTGTCCATCATATCACGATTTAGTTCTCTTTCATATCAACTTTCTGTGCGTGCTGCGTTGGCGAGTGAGATGGCGTTTCCTTAGCATAGCAGCGGTAGCCAATCAATGCTCGTTCGTTTCCTTCGCCCCTTCCACAACTTGCATGACCGCATCTGCTCGTATAACGAACACCAAGGGCTCATATTTACAGAAACACACGCCCTAATGCTGCTTTTATGAACGTCATCTAGACTTCACAACCTATCAATCTCTCAACATTCTGTCTCAGGAGATAGACCCGACACCGTAATTCACCCTCGTCGACTTGTGGAAATTTCGATGACGAATTCAGTGGCCATACTGAGATGGTCTTTTTGGCGAGTAGCGCGCTGCGTTGCTGTGCAGCCACTTGTTCTCTTCCACGACCGCCATTCGAGCTCACATTGTGATGAGCAAATCCAAAGAATCACGATTTTCTGGTAGCCGATCAGGATAAGCTGGGAACAGATCGAATATCTTGCTCAAAGAACTGACGCGTGAGGCTAATGATCAAGGATGGAGTACATGAATGGGGCTGATTTTGAAATAGCTTCGTATGCAATTAGGCAGGTGGCGAGGATAGATTTATCATTTTTGGAGCCCACCATATGCGTCCTGCCATTATTGAGTACCTCTGCTTCACTCTCATCATCACCCCGTACGCGTAGAAAACGGAACAAATCGCACATCAATCTAAGTGGAACAAATGCACACGGCGGAAAACTTAGAACCACCAACGAACGCCATTCTCTCTTCCTGTCACACGTCGGACAAGTTCAAGCACCCAAAACGCATGCCTCTATCGTAGTGTATATTATACGACTGATTAATATCATCACGGGCATCGAAACGTTCATATCTTTCTGGCTGCAGGACGGACCAAAGTGAGTATTGGGACAATCAATCCTTATAGTCGAAATATAAACAATGTAGGAGAGAATCGCGACGATAAATGTTTCATTAGAATATTCAAGGTGGGTTAAATCTAATCATTATAGGACCGACTAAGCGACCGGGCAAGGTCTGATTCTAGTGACGGTTGCCGTTGCCGTTGCGGTCTCCGTCGCGGTGACAATTGTGGCTACGGGTCTAATGGTGCAAACCGGGCAAGGCGTCCGAGTTGGCGGGGGCGGGCAGCTAGCACATGTCTGTGAGATACCGATAACCCATACTCAAGCATACAATTTTCTTACCGTGTTGGGACAATCCTCTTGGCAATGGGAGGATCGATTGGAATTGGCACCAAGGTTGGACACGGCGGAATGATCGTTCGCGTTCTAGTGGTTGTCGTGGTCGTGGTCGTGGTGAGAGTGACCGTTGGGGTGGGGCCGCACCTAATAAGTGGGCAAGGGATGATAGCCGCATCGTAAATTGGACATGGGGCTCTATTGAAAGGACGACCTCAGATTTGGTCATTTAGTATTGTGTGGGACGTACAGATCCGCTTCTTGCCCTTGGACCACAGCCAGGAGAGAAAGAAGGAGCGAAGCAAGGACGGGTCTGACAAGCATGAGAACAGTGGGATGCGCAGGATTGATACTCCAGAATCACCTGGGCAATGGTATAAATACTGCAGGAGGACAAACGTCGGATGATAGCGCGGCTGTTTTGAGCCTGGACCGCGGGAATATAGACACAGTGTTTGATGACCGGCAGAATCGGCGTGATTATCGTGTGGAGACTCATAGAATCATTCTTGACATGCCCTGTTGATCATCAAGTGTCACGTCAAAAGGTGAAGAGGAAGCAAGGGCTTTCCTTCCCAAATCGCGCTCTACCCTATAATTAGTTCTCCTTTTGAACTATACTTCGACCAAATGCGGGTTTTTTCTTGACACTCCATAACACCAACCACGGAGTGAAACTCGCAGGACATCGGTAGAGAAGAACATGCCGGAACAAAATGATTGCGAGGGGCAAATTACTACACGAAATCGTGTGCTTAATCTGAATATGTGGGCGGATTCTCAACGAAAAGTCGCAAGGTATACGTTATCACTTGGATTTTGCGGCTCTTATATATCATTTTAGGATCACTATGGTATACCACGGCGGTTCTCCCATCAAAGCGGACACGCTATGTAATCGAGGTGAGTTGTCACGGTCGCGGTCGCAGTAGCGGTGATGATGGTTGGTCGGGCCGTGCAGAGCTCACAAGGGAGTGTCCTAGTTGGCCTTGGACATCTACGTTTTTCGATTAGTTATTATTGTCCACATTTCTAAGAATGTGAGTTCTTACAATGTTGGCAAGATGGGCGTGATCTTGGCGACGGGGGTGAGGGGAGGATCAATTGGAATCGGCCTCAGCGTCGGACAAGGAGGGAATATTGTTCGCGTTGTAATGATTGTCTTCGTAGTAGTGAGAGTGACGGGTTTAGTGACGGATGGCTGGATGGTACACTTTGGGGGACAGACGACGATGATGCTATCTGGTGAATTCACGAGTGGACATGCAATGCTGATCTAGGGTTTAACTTGCGTATAGTAAGTAGTAATGTAATTGGATACGTACAGATCTGCCTCTTGTGCCTGGACTACAGCCAAGAGCGCAAGCAGGAGTGAGGAAAGTACGGGCTTGACAAGCATGAGAAGAATGTGCTACACAAAAGAGTGTTACTCCAAAAATCTTTAGAGCGTGGTATAAATACCAAAAGAGGACAAACGTCGGATGATGATGCGGCTGTTTGAAGCCTAGACCGAGGAGTCTATGCGCAGGGTTTGATAACCGCCATAAAAGGCGATGCTTATCGCAGAGACACTCATAGATACACTGCTGATGTCCCCAGTGATCATCAAGTGCTAACGACGGCGGAGGTGAGAGGCAAGGGAGCTGTCCCTATCTATCCAAAATTAAAAAATTTGTCGTTCGTCTTCGCAATCCTATATATTTTCGGCCCAGTAAGACTCAGAGTTGCACATTGTTTGTATATTGAACTAACCATAGGCTATATCTGATGATGACGCGGGCGAGGCTTCGACGAGAAGTAGTCACAAAATATAGGTTGATGGTCAAAGTGCTTTAACCTTACACGTTACTCTAGAGCAGCTACGCTATATCGAGACGGCTTCCCTACGCGGAGGGCGGGCACCATATATTATCGAAGTGAACTGTCACAGTCTTCGTCGCAGTCGCAGTGACAATGGTGGGCGTACGTGTGCACGCCGAACAGGGGAGTGTCGAAGTTGGCAGGATAAGGGTTGGACACCTATAGTAACATTTCAATTAAGTGTTATCATTCATACTTAAATCTATGTGGTCTTACGCTGTCGGCGCCGCGATCCTCTTGTAGACTGGGGGTTCGATTATTGTAATCGGCTTCCCCGTTGGACCACATGGATGGGAGATTATACGCGTCGTAGTGATCGTTGTGGTGGTGGTGAGAGTGACGGGTGGGGCGCTGGTACACTTAGGAGGGCAGACATAGATCACACCGTCCACTGGCGGTTGATAATATGGACATACGACGCTATCGAAAGATTAGTGTCATGCCCCTGGTATAGAAAAGGTACACAACTCACAGATTTGAAGCCTGTCCTTGGACAACAGCCAATAGGGAAAAGAGGAGCGAGACAAGGACGGGCTTGACAAGCATGGGAATAGTGAGATACCCAAGGTTGTTATTAACGGAACCCCTAGAATG
This sequence comes from Serendipita sp. 399, assembly GCA_019627685.1. Taxonomy (NCBI): domain Eukaryota; kingdom Fungi; phylum Basidiomycota; class Agaricomycetes; order Sebacinales; family Serendipitaceae; genus Serendipita; species Serendipita sp. 399. Next base: position 36,917 of record WSTO01000036.1, on the reverse strand, counting down.
TGGTATAAATATCATAGGGGACAAACGTCGGATGATAACGCGGCTGCTTGACGCCTTGGCCGAGGGAGTCTATTTACAGGGTTTGATGACCGCCACGAAAAGCGATGCTTATCGCAGAGACGTCCTTAGGAACACCATTCATGCCTTTTGTGATCATCAAGCATAAAAGGCGGCGGAGGTGAGAAGAAGAGGGGGATGTTGCGTGGAATCTCCGTTAAGGGGGGGCAACCCTCAAAAGATTTCGAATCGTTTGTGTTCCCGGTATCAGATGCTTTCTCATACAGGTCGCTATGCTGTGTCAATCATTCGTAGAGAATCAGTTCAACAACACCAAACCTTACCGAATGTAAAAATAGGCATTAACTCTTGATACCAAGTCCCTTGGATTCCGAGTCAGTCTTTTGTTTGAGATTGATTACCGTGTCTCAATATCCACCATCGCTTCATAACAATGCGACGATTTTGTTCAATCTACGGAGCTGTTGTGGCCAACCTTTCCAATATTTTTGCCTTGGTTTAACGAAGACAATGAAATTCTGTATTCGGGCATGGCTGTGATATCCTCTTCAAGAGTCCCGAGATTTGACGGGGTACACGTTCTGTAGGCACCTGCTCCCGCTATTCTGCTTGGGATTTGAGATGATCAGATATTTGTTATATGTACAGATATCGATAGTATTGGAATATTGGGGATATCTACACTAGGTATGGATCGTGCGTTGTTTAGAGGAGATCAGTGGTAAGTCGCAACACTAAGAAAATGGAAGGAATCTGGGAGCAGAGGAATGCAGAGCTTCTATAGCGTGTTTCCCTTGTTGTGAATATGGCGAGATGGATGGACTGGAAAGTTGGTACGAAACTCTTTAATGTTGTCAAGAGATAGAAAGGAGTGGTCATAGAGTGGAATACTGTATCGTTGCGAGAGCGCCTTGAAGATCTCCAACCTCTCCAACGACGGTGAAATGACGCGTATTCGTGAGAGAACTGACTGTATAAATGATTCAACCATCCAGCTGGCCAGTACTAGCCGAATGCTTCGCCAGCGGTTCGGATGAGCAGACCAGCGTCCATTGATTGACCCATCGTCCTTGTGGGATTGTACGACTTGCTTACTTCCTTCGACGCCTATCTCACCTATTGCTGCATTCAGCACACCGTCTAAGAGCGACCACAGGCGGCTCATCGCAGATCCTTCCAACGAAATACGAGGGATGCGTGGTACGAAGACGCTGTATCCATTTCCGGAGAATAAATCTGCGACACCGGATATGATGCTCTCCTCCAGACTCTTCATTCTTTCGAAATCCAAGTCCAGCTCCAGGGGTATCTCTCCGCTTCGCTCGATGCAAACTTCGGTTAAGCGCTTCCAGGATAAGAGCCCCGGTACCGCGCAGTTATTGGGTCTGATTTTGACTCGCCTCCAGAGCGTTGGTGTAGTGTATACTATTGTCCACCACCGTTTACAGACCAGCATAAGGGTACCGTTCCGTTTGAAGTTCGTCTCTGTGATATGCTGGTCAAATATATGCAAGAGGAGTTCAGTGGGGAGGGCGTCGATTCGGACCTTGTGGCTTGTGACCACCCGTGGCGGTTTTGATAGCGATTTTGTGATGTTATTGTTGACCACTTGTTGCTCCAGACGAGTGCATGCTTTGATTATATTCGTCAAGCAGCATATCTTGGAGTCTGGGTCCTGAATCTGGCAAAGGTTTGTTGCGAGTTCTAGGATTCGGCCTTCCATTGATGAGTTATTTCTTGTCAGGACCAGTCCTTTCAGATGAATCTAATCGCTTTCGTATAATAAGAGAATGTCGTGGCAAGTTTGAAGAAGGCGTTGCGGGGGTCCGCTCCAAAGATCGTGTCTACCAGTACCCTTTATGTCCGGCATTGGTGCAGTCAATATGACCATTAGTAGTGAGAGAAGAATTGATATGGTCACCTTAGCTGACTTAATATCAACTCCAGTGCGTAATAGCGTGGGATACCCAGCCTTTTGCTTACGAGGCTCATGATCAACGTGAGCGGGGTCAATCAGACATGGAATGTATGTAGGTGAAGGAAGGAGTTCAATACTTAGCATTGCATGGTTGTAATCCTATAATGGGTGGATACGTTCACTGTATATGAGACAGTACACAGGACATGTGCATGCATGCGCCATTAAACAGTGAGTCTGTGGCGACCCAGAGAATAGCACTTTAATGATTGATGAATGATTTGGCGAAGACCGTAAAGACTGACCCAGTCTGCATCAGTGTGTGAGCGATCAACGAATGGTCGCCGATCGTCTGACATGGTCGAATCCAAGTTCCGGCGGTGTACATAGATTCAGAGAGCTATAATTGTATGAACAAGGAATAGAAACAGCTCCTTGGATGAACCTGGCTGCTAGTTACTGTCGTCTTCCTTCTGATGATTCAGAGAGCGCCTTTGCTCTAACAGCCACAGGAGGGCTCGCTATTGGCTCGCTTTCGATCTCGATCTGTCGCGGCTTGACGCGTCCCCTCGCCGCGTTCAAAATTTTTTTTAGAACTGGCGGCCTGGATTCGAACGGCGTAGCTGAGCTGCGGTACGAACGCTGAGCTCTGCGGTTCAATCTCAGCTTTCAGCGGGCGCGGATGGACATTGACATGCAGTCGGGCCTTGTGCTGGGAAGGTGCTATGAATCGTATTCCGCCCAGATCAAGCTCTTCTCTGGTTTGTGAAGGGGTATCAATCGGAGATTTGATTCGCCATTCCTCTGTTGCATCATGTCGAGGCCCCGCAAACAAAACTTGGACTCGCCCTTCCTCCACATTTTCGGTCTGGACTCACTCCAAAGCGGATTTTTCCGCTAAGAGTGGGCATTTTAAGTCTCTCGAGCGTGCTCCAAACGCTCCAAAGACTGAAGACGCAGAGTCTCATTCTCCGCAGTGGGCAGAAGACACAAATCGCCCGTGGGCGCTCTCAACCACTGACTCAACAGCGACCAGAATATCCAAACTATTCAAGCGCTTAACGAACTCGCTCAGTACGACGACAACCAAGACTGTGTCTCTCGTGATTCAGACACATTTATCGGCGCTCTGTTCGCCACAACTTGGCGTCCTTTCTTAACCAAGTCCAAGTGGGATTAACGACAACTCGGAACTTGTTCTAATTCTACATAACGATAGTTGTCGATTGAGAAGGCTGTGTACACAGGCAAGCCACCACTTCTCAATTAGTCCCAAGCTCATCGAGAACAGCCACCCAGGCTCTTAATCCAAAATTTGGCCCGTTCAACACGCTGCAAGGATCGATCAGCTCGACTCTGCCTAACCAGATAGCAGTCAGAACGGGGCCCACGGCTTCGTTAGACGCGATCGACCGGATATTCAAGCTGCTATTATTATAAATATAATCCAAGAATCATTATACCCCATTTTCCTGCTCTGTCGGATCTTCCGTCCCTTCCATCCCCATTGTTTCCCCTCCCTCCCTTCACAGTTCACTCCACTTTTGTCAACAAAACCCTTTCTTATCATATCGCTTTAACCTCAGAGTAGATATTCCCAGCTTTCTATGCCATGGAACCGATTCAAACGCAGGTTGGACCTGAAGAAAGCGCCGAGAGGGCAGCTACGTCCATCGAGGCAAAGCAGACCGAGCTACAGTCGCAAGAAGCCCCACCCGCTTCGAGCGAGGCTCCTGCCCCCGAGCAGAATCGAAATCCAGACACAGATCTGCTGACCTCTCGCGCTGCCCCAACAAGCTCGACGACATTATTGCAGGTCCCATCAGCACCACCGAGGCTCTCGTCCAGCGTCTCGTCCCCTTCCCTCCCTACCGAAACTCAGCAAGTACCGCCTTCTTCTTGGAGGTTGCGAAATGCATCCAGTCTTGGACGACTCGGTACCACGACGAATGACGGGAACTTGTCAGAGAATGGCCCGAGTGAAGAAATTGTTCAGGATGAGGGCGAGACTGCAGAGGATGAGGGATATTCGAACGAGCCAAGTGGAATTTCCCCAGGAGATAGGGAAAGGGGTGATGAACTGTCTGCCCCAGAACTGAAGAGAAGTCGGAGCTCGAGTGCAAAGAAGGCGTTAGGGTCCGCCATTGGCTCGATAAAACGACGTATTGGGATCGGAAAGAAGGATAAGGAGAAGAATAAGGAGGACGACTCGCGAGGAAGGAAAGCAGAGAAGCGATCACGACCATCTCTACTTCCATCGATGTCCACTGGAGGACCGTTGCTAGAGAGAGATAGTCAGGTAGATGGAAGCTCTAGACGAGACGAGCCTTCTTTGAGGACAGGAGGAGCAGCGGACAAGATTGGGGATAGCAGCTCTGATGGGTTGGCCGCAGATCCATCTATCGTTCAGGAGAAGGATGCTAATGTCAAACGACGAACATCTTTCCGAGATAGTCTTCGCGCCAAACGGGAGAGTTTTCGATTCCGAAGCAAGGTCCCAGGACCCGATCATTTCGCATTTGGCGCACGATCCGCAGCGGCTGATGGCTCTGCCCCAACCACGGCGATGCCATGGAATGAGGAAGAACTTGGAGAGAATGAAGAGGCAAGCCGCCCGGCGACCTTTGGCTATTCGAATCCCATCGTAAACGAGTCGATCGCCCTAGTCGCAAGTCCGGTGGACATCGTCGAAGAAAATGGGCCGGAAATGGGGGGTAAAGACTCCCCAGGCGTGGAGCATTTCGGAGGCACGACGCAACTGAGCAGTATTCAAGCGGTGATGTCTTCTGGTATTGAGGGAAGAGGCACAAGTCCAAGCCCAAGCCCAAGTCCAGCTAGGCATGCCGCTACTGCCCCTGCAGCTTCTTCGACTCGCCTAATACGTGCTGAAGGAGATGTTGGTGCGAGTGCCACAATATCTGCGGAGAACTCCGAAATTCCGCTTCTGGATTATGACCGAGCTGTCAAGTCGCTCGATTCTGGGCTTCAGAATGCGGGTGATAAACCAAAGAGACCTGAACTTCTTATCTCTACCTCTTCCTCCTCCTCTTCTATCTTCAACAAGCCGAACGGGGGAGTGAAGGCGTTTGATGGACTAGAGGATATCGCAATACCCACAAAGTGGCTCACGGGTGCGGAGATGCTCAAGGTAGCGGAGAAAGAGGAGAAGAGAAGAAAAGTGAGATTGGATCCTGAGCAAGGACTTCTTCTGTGGGAAACGAAGAAAGGCGGAATGAGTGAGTTCACCTCTGTACTTCTGTCTTGTTGATGCTCATCATCACCCCACTTAGTCACTATTGAAAATATCAAGGAGATTCGAGTCGGTGCCGATGCACGCTATTATAGAGAACACTTCGAGATGCCGACGGATTATGAACAGAGGTGGATGACGATCTCGTATTTGGCTGATGGTAAATACAAGACCCTCCACCTCGTGGCGCTATCTATGGAAGACTTTTCGTCCTTTCATGATGCCCTTATTCGCCTTAGAGCCCTTCGCTTTGCGATGCTCTCCCTTCCATCCAATCCAATGATCGCGTCTTTGGCTCTGCCGGATGCTAATATCGTACAAACAAGCGTTCCTGCGCAAATCAGTGATAGTCAATCTGTCGGATCGCACTCGCATGGGCACACGCATATCCACGGACATGGCCACCACCGACCGCACCTCGCTCACCCACATGTCCATGGACACCTACACCATCATTCACACTCACTTGGGCAATCTCATTCGGGACATCGCCATCTCACGCACGACCAGCGACAAACACTCTGGGAACGCCACTATTGGAAGGGTGCAGACCTTAGTGGGGACAAGCGACTTGACTACAAGGAAGTGAAGAAGATGGTGCATCGACTTAGTATGGGCCTTTCGACTACCGAACTGGACATGCTCTTCAGAGCAGCTGACAAGTCTGCCAACGGGACCCTCGACTTTGAAGAGTTTCGAGAGTTTTGGAGGGGAAGAAGGGTTAGGAAGGAGATGAGGGTGTTGTTTAAGGAACAGTTGGCATTCAATCGGAGACTGGATAGTGACGGCCAGCCTACGACGGATGGTCGGCTTGAAGGCTTGACGTTCAAGACGTTTGAACGGTTCATGAGGGAGGAGCAAAAAGTGCGCAACTCGCTTGACTACCTATACATTGATTATACTAACATGATCTAATCCTCAAAGGACAAGCGTTCAAGTGCCGAACTTCATGAAATATTCTCCTGCTATGCGACGCCTTTGCATCCTCGGAAGGAAGTCGAGGGGAATCCAGAATCGCAATCTAATCCATCGGGCTCGAACTCCAACAAGGTGGATGTAGACCCGTCTTCTCAAGTCCTCACGTTGGAAGGCTTTACTTCCTATCTCATGTCATCCGATAACGCCCCGTTCAAAGATCAAAAACTCGGCGTACATCAGGACATGACCAGGCCGCTAGCGGAATACTATATTTCCTCTTCACATAACACGTATTTGGTCGGCCATCAACTCGTAGGGGACAGCACCATTGAGGGGTATATACGCACACTGTTGCACGGCTGCAGGAGTGTCGAGAGTGAGTGAACATTGACTTCCGAGTGGTCACTCACCGTGCCTGTTAGTCGATATTTGGGACGGTGATAGAGAGCCTGTGATTACCCATGGAGGAACTTTGACCTCGAAGATTGCACTTCGTACAATTTGCGAAGTCATCGCAAAAAACGCATTCACAGCATCTCCGTATCCCGTTATCATCTCTGCAGAGGTTCACTGTGGCATCGCTCAGCAGGAAAAGATCGCGGAGATTATGAAGGAGTGCTTTGGTGCGCTGCTGATTGATCGCCGGTTAGAATCCGATAGCGACACGGGTGAACCCCTCAAGTATTTGCCAAGTCCAGAGATGCTGAAAGGGCGGATACTATTGAAGGTACTTCGAATTGTCAGTCTTAAATCGATGTGTATCTTACCCACTTTACGAAGACCAAGAAGCCCGCTCATCTAATCGCTGGTGTGGACACCACTGTCATAGGCAACACAGCGGTCATCGATACGGATGGCGGAACAGAAACGGCTGTAACTTCGGACCCAGAGATTCTGCCAGCGGAACGTCGAGGTTCATCTAATGGTAGGAGGGGAAGTCGATCGTCTGCCCGACGGTCGATTCCTATTCCGCGTCAAACTACGAATGAATTTGACGATGGAGAGAGCATTGTAATCGTCGGGTCGAACTCAAGTCATGGTAGCTCCATACTTCTCCGGAGGGGATCCCTATCCAAACCAAAACCATTTTCGTCCGCACTCGCAAATCTACTCATTTATACGGTTGGCGTCAAATGTAGGGGTATCAACAAGAAGGAGATGTATGCCCCAGAACACATGTTTTCGCTGTCTGAGAAGAAGGTAGATAAAATGCTCAAAGAAGGAGGCATCTTCCAAGCGATCGAGGATTCGAACGAAGAAGACAACTTTATTAGTCGTAATCCCTCAGGAGGCATGCTTGACCTCATCAAGCACACCCAAGGGCATCTCGTCAGGACATACCCAAAGGGGTTGAGGTTGAGTTCATCCAATTATCTCCCTCATAGGTATTGGGCGGCTGGTATCCAGCTCGTTGCCCTAAATTGGCAAACCTCTGGTATGTCCTAAAAACTAGATTGTGGGTAGCCACTGATAATGCTTTCGTTCATCCTGCAATAGATCTTGGTTGCATGATTAATCATGCCATGTTTCTGCGTAACGGAAAGGCCGGTTACGTCCTAAAACCGGCTTGCCTGAGATCGAAGGACAAGACCGTCAAAGAGGTCGTGACAAGACGAAAGCGGTACTGTCTTGATGTCAAGGTCATCTCAGCGCAGCAAATTCCTCGACCACGCAACAAGGACGGTAGGGAAATTGTGGACAAGTCTACGATGGATCCCTTCGTTCAAGTTGCGGTTTACGTCCCAGACTGGCCTGGTGCTCCCACGAAGACCGGTGTATCCACAATAGATTCCTTTCAGGCAAGCACAAGTCCCTCCAAGACGTCTTCACTTCGTCGGGAATCAACAGATGCCACCGTGAAACCACGGCGTTATGTCATCCAGAGTGCATCCACTCCTGCGGAGGTTATAAAGGCGCAAACGGGGATCGTGAAGAATAACGGCTTCAATCCGATTTGGAATGAACAGATGCGCTTGCAATTCGAAGTTGCGGGGGATATGTTGGACCTTGTATTTGTGCGGTTTGTTGTCCGCGACGAAGGGGACGATGAAGATGCGACTCCTCTGGCCTTGTATTGCATGTCCTTGGGGAGCCTCAACCAAGGTTTGTGGAAGGGTGCAATTCGGATTTACGCTTGACCGAGCTGACTTGCCTTATAGGATATCGGCATCTGCCACTGCATGATCAACAAATGTCGCAGTATCTATTCGCATCTTTGTTTGTGAAACTCGATCTCCGAGAGGTCACGCCTTAAATGACCACATTTTACCTTGCTGGGGTTTTCTCATATATATCTTCCATGTATGGTATCATTATGTAGAGCATTTCTTTCAATTCCCAGAGAGAAAGGCCTTTCGAAGCAATCTCGACTTTGGACTCAACCCTTTCCCTTGAATTGGAGGTGCGGTGCTAATAGTAAGTGCGTGGGTCATGATGCCCATCATTTGACATTTGGAACTTGGATCAAGTAGATTCCTCTCGAGTATTAGATTTGAAACTCAACTTTGGCGCGCTGTTCCCCATTAGTGCGGCTGGACATCAGGTTAATGACAATTCGTGATCTCATCCATACTGCATGTAATGATATTTTTTGAATATAGAAGGTTGCTAGCGGCACTTGAAAGAGCAGAATCAAGTCTTGCGCGCTTAGAAAACACCGGGGAATGACCCAATCTAATGCAGCATCATGGACGACACCAATTCTCTCCAGCCCAGTCGAATCGACAATCTCCCTATCGAAATCCTCCTCGATATATTTCGCTGTCATGTTACCTCGACCCACGTAAAACAGAATGCGATACTCATGCTCGTATGCCGACGTTGGAGGGAGGCGGTCTATAACAATCCGATGCTCTAGAACCACATACAAATCGAATCTACCATTACGATGTCAAGCCTCTTCAGGTGGAGGACTATGGCCGAGTTTTGCTTGGAACGAAGTGGAGAAGCCCCACTCGATCTTGAGCTTGATTTGACCATAAGAGACGAGGAGGAAGACTATTCGGATTCAGATGCATACAGGGCGAATATGACGCAGTATGCTAGGGGGAAGTTTGTTGCTGCTCTGCCAAGACTTTTCAAAGTGTTAATAGGGGAACAGCGACTTGAAGCACGTACCCCATATACAATGGAGGAAGAACCTCAAACAAGGACTGCTGCCAACTCTGTGCATCGTTGGCGCACCTTTCGCATGAAACTTCCAAAATGGATGGAAAATGCGCAGGTAGAATCGACTCTCCGATGCTTTTCGTTTGAAGTTCCATCTTTGGAGGTTTTGAGAATCAGTAGAGGACCTGTTGCACTACCCACCAAGTCCGTTTTCCCTGATAGCGCGTTCTCATCCCTTTCCAACCTCAAATTCCTCGAAACAAACCTCCCTGTCGAATTGGATCGTTTGCGTAGCAGTATGCGGTTCATACGGACACTTTCCATTCCGGCATCCCCAGGCTGGTTTTGGCACCTTCCACACTTCCCCAATCTTTGCCATCTCGGTCTCCTCTTGGACGGGGTTAGCTATGCCACGGATTGGCCGACAGAGGTTATACATCTACCACGATTACAGGTCCTTTGCATTCATGATGCAGATAGACACTCCCCCAGAATAACAGCCCTGATTCAAGCCCCGAAGCTCTGTCGACTCCGCATTTCGACGTATCGAGCTCTATCTTACCCCCCTTCCCAGATCTTTGATTGCATCGAAATACTCGAGTTCGACGCGAAGAGCGACTTTTTCAGAGTGGAACATTATGAGACCCATCTTTTGGGAATTCTCACTCAGTGCCAACAATTGCGGCAACTAGCTGTGTGGGATGACCTAATTATTGGAACCCCTGCACGCTATATCATCGAAAATGTGCTTCAAAGGTGTCCCCTTTCCCAGTTAAAGAAAGTTGTGTACCTCCACCTCAACGAAGAGGGCTTTGACGCAGCCGTAGTCTCAGATGTGTACAGTATATGACACTTGGATACCATCTATTTACCGACACTCTATGGTCAAATTGCCCGCAAGACAAGATCACCTCAGCGACTTAGGGTAAAAATAAATGTGATCATTGCAAAACTGAGAGAGTAGTGGGAAGATCGACAGCCTTGCCTTTGTAATTGATAACGCGCCTTTGTCTCATATCGTTCATAAGCATCCGGCCAAGTGGGCCAGGGTTATTTGTAGACGCGCGCTGTTTGAACCCGTCCACGATCGAGGCAAACGCGTCGGGTCATTGGACATGAATCTCACTCTTGCCGCACTTCCTGAGACTATAATCTTTGAGATTTGCAACTGGCTGGACATCTTCTCTCTCGTCTCGTTCTCAGAGGTACGCCGACCAGCCGCCACTCCTCCTTTTTCATACGGCTTCTAAGGTTTTGCCACTAGGTTAATAAACGCCTGAGATCGTTGGCAAATACTCAATCATCTTTCTGGTTGGGAACGCTGAGCAGAACCGACTTGATCCTTCCATTACGAGGGCCAATTGCCTTTCATGAACAGAGCGCCGCGGATTTGAATCTCGCAGCACATCGTGCGACGATCGTGGAACGTAATCTAGCGTCTACCGAGGCAAAATTACACTCTTGGCGACATATATCTTGGCCATTCGAGCTATCTGAAGGCGTAGATTGCTCCGAACGGGAATCGGAAGAAGTCCCTCGCGATATTATAAAAACGCATGTGGTAGATGAATCCGGAGAGTGGATGTTCTTCGTCTCTGCTCGGAATGTCATCCGAATCATCCACCTCCGAACAGGGAAAGTGGCCGCTATTTTCGATGACCTTTATTACTCCTCCGAAGCGCTTTTAGCAGGAGGTACATTTAAATGGAGCGTCGAATTCTTCCATACGGATGGGGGCCTTCTCAGGGCGAGAATGGTGGTGTGTTGTGTGGTTCCAGAACAAAGGTGTGTCTCAACCGGGCCACTGAGGTATATCATTGTGCTAATGTCTATCAAGCAACTCTGAGGACAAAATTGTTCCCGGTATCGCCTTGCTAGATATCAATCTTGACCCCTCACGTAGCTTAGCTACCGTGAATCTCATCAAGCGCAAGGCTCTAATGGGTTTTCCACTCATGCTCGACATCAACGGTCCTTTTGTCGTCATCATTGTTCCAGATCGCGGAAGTGGAATGGTAGGCCAGGTTCTAATGTATCGATGGGTGGACTGGACCCCCATTAAGTTGCCCCAGGTGAGCACTGGATGGGTCTTCATGGCAATATAAAGGGGGGAAATTGACATGTATCACAGCTCTATCCTTCCGCAAGCTGTGGCTTACGCGAAGAATACCTGATATCTGTTGGAATATCCGCCAATAACCAGGTGTTCTGTCAAGTCGTCCCTTACCCGTATAAATCCTCCACCGAGATGACACCAGAAGGCAGCACCTTGAGTGACGAGCAGTTATCACAGCACTTGAAGCGACGGCTCCCACTTCAGTCTTATCTTATCCCATATACGGGCCGGCTGTGGCGTGACGGTCGACTGCCCGCATTCCGCATCTGCCATTGCTACACTGGTCAGCGGTATAGCACCATCAGGCTGTGTATTCGCCCATCTGGAGATGGAATCCTTAGCATCTTCTCGTTCACATTTGACCTGGTGGACCTTACGACGAAAGCTGCAAAAATTGAGGCCGCGAATGGGGGAGATGAGGCCTCATTCGTGCAGCACTTGATTGCCCCTCAAGAATCAAAAAGGGTGCTGCAAGAAGGTCGACTGAGACACTGTGCAATGTCGACTGCCTCTGGAAAGCGTTATTTATGGTGGAGACCGGTATCGACGCCCGTAGATTCATCCAACCCATTCACACTATTAAATCAACCTAATGCTTCTTCTTCTGCGGTTTCCGGTGAAACAGAAGGAGCGGAGCCGCCCACCGAGACGTTTCAGCTTTACACATCCAATATCGACGAACTCGCCCCCTTCTCCGAGATGGACTCATCTGTTTTGAGTTCAGCATATAGGCTGTACACGACTACGAAGTACTCTGCTGGTTCAGTCAGCGCAAGACAGCTTGCGGCGGTTAGACGACTGCCCGTACCGGAGAGTTTGGCATGCATGAAGGGCCAGCTATTCCTACTACTCCTCGTCGAATGGTGTGGAACGGCCATCATACAGCTGGTGACAGGCGATATATGGGTTCTGAGATACGGGAAGGCTTAGGAGAAATTTTCCATAATCATCGGCGATGTAAATGCACTCTATCTGCCTTCATCAATACACATTGTTATTGGTAACTTCGCATGATTATCCTTAAGTTATATATCACTGCACATCCCTTTTAGTTCCTTTAGTCTAATGGTTATTGGAATATTACCGCTACACCTGGATGTTGTGATAATCATTGTTGTTAAATTAAAAGTCAAATTACTTGTAACAAAATCGTTTGAGCAATCAGAAGCATTATGATAATACATACTCATTCTTCCTCTTCGTCATCAGATAGTACCAATCGTTTCGGAGCAGAACGAACAGCGGCCGGCATCGTTGACTCCTCTTCCGAGTCGCTGAGAAAGAGCTTCGTCGAAGACGGTCTTACGATTCGCCCATGTACAGCCTTATTTGTGGTAGAGACTTGATCGTCGTCATCATCACTCTCCATACCACTGCTCGCAGCTCGAGAGGAAGGTGGAGGAGGGGACCTTGACGCCTGAGCCGACTCTTCGTCCGAGACGGCAGCATCCACCTCAGGTTCTTCTTTACTGCCGTCCTCGTCACTTGAAGCATCCAAAACGGCCACCTTTGATTTCGTCAGGGTACGAGATTCTTGACTTGTCCGTGGTCTCTTTCGCGGACCATCGTTCAGCCCATCGTCCTGGTCCGCCTTCTTCTTCCTCTTCTTCGTCCCAGCAGATTGGTTCGCAGCCGCTGCCACCATTCGACTTCGTAACGTCGCCTCCGCCGCGAAGAATGCATCGTCATCCCCTATTTCGGCATCAGAGTCCTCGATAAATTGCCTCGACTTCACCGCCTCTTTCTCCTTGCTGTTCTTGTCGGCTCGTCGACTTCCTCGCTCGCGCCTCATTCTTTCTCCATCCTCATCATCAGGAAACTCTTCGAGGAAACCATCTCCTACTGGAGCTTCGCGACGCTTCCTCCGTTTGGTTGGCTTCGATATCATCTGTAGAGCCTTTTTACCGTTCAGCTCCAAGGGATCCAAGAGGAACCCGTTGATCAAATTCAACGAGCGCTGAAGCTCCGCAGGGAGTTTCGAAGCTGGACACACCCACTCCCAATCGGCAGTAGCTATTGATTATTATAAATAAACGATTTAAGATTATCAGAAATTGCCCACATTTGTCCACAATCTGAAAGCCAAGTAAGGAGAACAGTAGCTTGAGGTGGGGGTTACGAGTTGCAGCCTCCGCCTGTCCATCCTTTGTATAAGGGATAACTGTAATCGTGTGAGTTTTCGAGGTATATAGCTGTCGAAGGCGCACCGTAGTCGTCCACTTGGCCTCCCGCGGCAGGTGCTTTGGCATTCTCACCCCGATTCTCCGAATCAGCTTCCTCACCATCCGATTCGGTTGCACCATTAGGGGTCTCATTGGATTCTGCCAATGTCAACTCTCTCATGCCAATTATAAGCCGCAACAGCTGCAGAAGAGATTTAGACATAAGAGCGTACTATGACACGGTGAGACCAACCTCTTTACACCATTCGACCAGGTGCCTTTCATCTTTCTCACATAGACAACCTATCGCTATTCCCAATTGTTCACTCCAGGAATGACCCTTCTTCACTCGGATATCCGGGGGAAGCCCACTTGCACCCTGACCCAGAAAGTGAGGGTAATCACCGATTTTGGAAACCACCCACCTCCTCATCCGAATCGTCAATGCCTCCTCCATTACGTCCATCCTTCGACTTTTTCGATTTCTCTGGTGGTTCCCAACTAGAGAATGCCTTCCACATTCCCCTATTCTTAGGGAAGAATGCCTACATTTGAATCAGTACGTTAATTGAATCCCTGTTGAATGGGTAGATACCTCGGCAATAACCATACGGTCGGCTTCAACTGCTTTGAAGAACTGGCGAAGCAAAAATGTGACAAGAGCCACGAGGTCTTTGTACGGTTGCTCTTTCGGAAATGTCCTTTGTACAGCCAATACTGCTCGAAATTGGGATAATATCGAAACCTAGAGTCCAAGGTTGAGAAAATGGACTGCTAGTCAGTCAAGCCTGAGTCGTACCTTAAAGAACAATCCTTCCGCCTTTGCGCGAACAGCCTGGCGATGCATGAGCGTAACCACCCACTTCATCTTCTCCGGCGAATCAAATTCCTGGAATTTTGAAAGATATGCCATCAATGTTGCCGTTATTTCCTCATTCGAAAATTTCTGAAAAGGCGGGATCAGAACGCTAGTGAGGACAGTGGAACCAAGAACAGCTTTACATGCTCGAATTTCTCCAAGGTCATTTCCTGTAGAATTTCGACGTCGACTTCCTCCGGTTCAGACTCCTCTTCTATTACCCCTTCTTCTTCTGGGACTCCAGCACCTACCAGTCGTTAGACTTGTTTAGGTTGATGATAGGAAAGTAAGATACCCTGACGCTTCTTCTTCTTCTTTGTTTTTCGTATGTAGAGGCCGCCATTCTTCTGACCCCAGCGCTCCAGTAACCGCAACAGCACGTATGCAAGATGAATGTTCGCTTCCAAGAAGCTGTGGGACGTTACATCAGCATACTAGTTAGAAAACTGAGGAGAGGAGGAATATACCCGAAGCTTTGATCTTTATAACTGCGCATAGATTCCAGCATCCTTTCCAAAGCCTCTCCATTGTAATATACTTGATACTGGAGCGTCCCGGCTGCATCTCGAAGATCCTCATCCTCGGAGCTGGACATGGCATCGACCAATAAAAGCTGAGTAACACTGCAATCAACCTACTACATACATATTTAGTTGAGGCTTCACTCACCAATTGAGCTAGACAATCCAATCCAGCTTGCAATTCTGTCCATTGTTTCGGCTTCATGTCCGTTGCTTCGCGCATCCTTCTGAGAATCCATCCGGCCCATCCCCTCTGCACCACCTCGAGTACGAGTGAAAATCCGAGCGTCATCCTCTCCTCTTCTGTTTTGCCATCATTCTGAGGGTCGGGATTCTTGGCGCCTTCTCCCGCCCCATTGACCGCAGGGTTAGCCTTCTTCCATTGCCCGACTCCGAGGTCTCGCTCCCGCATTGCCAGGAAGAGTTGCATAAAGAATTTTGTCACGAAAAGCAGACGCAAGTTATCCTTTTCCGTGACTTTACTTCTCTCTGCACGAATGTCCTTTATGAGAGACGACAAAAACGCTACTTTCGTATCAGCATTCGTCAAGGGGAAAGAGAGAAGCACGTAGAGAAAAAGATGAGTGGTGAGGTAGAAGAACTTACGATTAAAACAACTCTCGATGAAAGACTTTGCTATTCCTCCCAATTCTTCCCTCGATTGAGAGCTCAGTCTCGTTTCTCCACCAGATCCGGCAGTCCCCCCTCCAGCCGACGCGGCACCACCCGTGAGCTCATCTCTCATTTTCATCCGCTTCGCCAGCTTTTTCTTTCCACGATCTAACACCTCTCCTGTACCTATAGCCTGAACCGCAGCAGCACCACGATGAAGAACCAAGGACTGCCCAGTTTGGGTTGACGACACCTGGATCGTTGTACCGAACCTGGAGTGTCGGGAAGTTGTGTGCCGCTTCTGTAACAAAGAGGATCTCATCTCGGAATCGAGCGCATTGCGAAGAGCGTTGCTCGTTGCAGTTGACCTTTCCGGATTCTTGGAGTTAGGATCAGATGGCAGAATCGAGGAGGGTGGAATGGATCGGAAAAGAAGATAGAAGATCTCGAGGACGAGTGTATTGCGCTCATTCGCGAGTGGATCGTCAAGTGCGTTCGAAGCAAACGTCAAGAGGAAATCTAGAATGAGAGTTTCATGAAGAATTCCTATATATCTGCTCTGGACTTCGGTTAGATATTCTCAGATGTGGCTTTGGTCAAGTATTTACCTGGAGAGACGAGAGCTCTGCCTGGTCAGCTGAGAGGTTGGTATTGAGCGGCAAATCACGGATGAAGGCAAGATTTCTGATCAGATAGAGTACGAGGGTTACGATTTGCTTGTCACGTTCGGTCCTGTCCCATCGAGCCTTTGCCATGCCGGGGATCACCAGGTCGAATATCGAAGCGAGGATTTCCTTCTTCGAGATAACTGCCCTCTTATAACTGAGTTGGGCTGCTATGAGAGTTGTATAATCCACACTCGACTCTTCTTCTTGCTCATCGAGTTCCTTCAGTTCTGCCGCAACATCAATGGGCCAAGTCATGCCCGTAACGAGGTCGACAGCAGCAATGGCACATTTGTTCTCAACATCACCTTTGCCTGCTGTCTGGAGAATGATGGGTACAAGATCGTTTTGCAAGAGAGCAGACTCGTAAAAAATGCGCGCGACCGTTCGCTCGTCGTCTGAATCGTCCTTTCTCCAGAATCGCTTGAGATCTTTCAGACAGCCGTAGCATTCGTCTCCGAGTACATACGTGGGGCCAGACGGTGTCTCCTCGATGCCACCGAGTGCAGCGATGACATGTTTGATGGCTGGTGTGAGAATGTCGCGTCTCGAAACGAGTTCTAAGGGTTGCTCTTCATTTTCTGATATATCGATGATTTCGTCTGACATTTGTCGAGGAGACGACTCGCGTGGTCGGAGTTTAAGATTTGGCGGGAGTGGTCCAGGACCCCGAGTGTATCTGGCAGTCTTCGATCACAATTTCATTCGATGCTGGATGCTAATTCTGATGTTCTGAAGAAGCATTGCTCAACAAGATGGCTACTGGACTAGACTGACTCTCAATGCTGCGATTTGCGAGGCTCCGCTGAGCGAATGTGAACAGGATCTTACAACGGCACTGTTGACAATCTTAGGGTATATAAAAAATCTACATGGCTATCCATCGTATAAGTCGAATTGATCATGGATCCTTGAAACTAACTCGCCACCGAGGAAAGCTCCGCCTATGCCATTATCATTCCATGATATCCTGAAGTGTAATTACATCTTGTTCATGTGTTTTTGGACTTTTAACAGTGTAAACAGAGAAGTAAATAGAGCTATGCGAGGACTGGGGTACCTAGCGGCCATACCAGGCATTTACCAAAAGTATTCCTGTGAAATATGAGAAAGAATCGAGTTGCATCATGTGCCTGTACACATTTACGGGTCACGAAAATATTGGAGGGAGTATCAGGGTTCGGCCTTGGCTACTTGGACGGGATGATAAAAGGTATTTCTTTCAAGGTGCGCGTTTATAACTTGGAATATTGTTTTTGGGTCAAGCGAAACATGTCGGTTTTATGTGGTGGAGGAGAAGATGCAAACGTCCTTTCGACCACCTTCGGCTTAATCCAGCGTAGGGCGAATTTTGGATTCCAGATTGATTAAATATCAACACGAAATATTGCCAAATTGGTTCAAGTCCAAGGCTATGGCTTCACCATCATCGAGCGAAAATGCAGTGGTCGAAAAGGTGAGCAAAACCAGTGATGGTACGGGAAGATCGTCGGCTCACTCCCGTTTTGTCATTTCTGTGATACAGTACGATAAATGTCTTGCAGATTTGATCGTTAAGAGGTATGCGCACCTACCACCATCTCCCGACGTGATTTCGGTTCGAAAGCATGATTCACATCGCTGACATTGGCACTTCAATTCCCCACTAAATCTCTCAAATATCCTCCAAATCATCGTTACCTGCTTTGCAGTGGCATCGGTCTGAGCGTTGGCGTCATTGGCAGTGTCGTCTTGTTCAAACGGAGAGCATGGCCAGTGGCACTCTCGACAGGAGTTGGAATTGGAATGAGCTACTCAGATTGTGAGAGGTCGTTTGGCGTGCCCCGAATCCCTGGAACACGGGTATTACCTCCTCGACCATCCGCCGCCTTACAGTCCCTCAACACCACCGCCCCGCCCCCGCCTCCTGCTCCTGCTGCCGCTGCTGCAGCTGCAAACGCTGAGAAGAAGGAGTCCAAATGATTGGTGGCGCATGCTGTATACTGGGAGATTCTGTTCTAGACTTCTGGTCGTATTGTGCTTCGGAATATAGACTAGCTTATTGTTTCCTCTGATCCCCTTTTTGTGTTGTATGCGTGTGCCCAAAGTGCGCCTAAACTAGTCGTGTTGACTGCTTTGGCTGTGTGATTCTGGCCACTACAGCCTCTACAGAAACTTGAACCCGACCACAACTGGATAGACAATAATGTTCCGCACGAGACAAGCTCCACCAACAGGCTAGTTACAATATATATTGTTTGATAGCTAACATCTAACACTCCCCATTCGGGTCTTCTCAACGAATATTCGCTCCAACTACGCCCTTCATCCACACTCCCCTCTATCTTACACGTTCACGCTGAACGAACATACCAATACACGAACACTCTCAACGATCGACCTACATGATAAACTACATAATTCTGATTCACCACAACACGGCGCTACAGGCGGAACTCCTTCGTACGCCGTTGTCAATCGAATGACGAAGAGAAACTTGAGACCTGTTGTCGTTCTCTTTGGTATTCTTGGATGTCTCTGGGCACTCGTATGGTGAGTATGCTCACCCTTGCTATCCCACTTGTTCGCCCCTCTAAACCAGTCCACACTCTCCTTAAACTCTCTTTCCAATCACTTTCACTCTCATTATTTTTGTTATGGATTTTTGGTCCACCACAAAAAAACAGAAATTCGAGAACTTTATTCTTAGGCCACCCTTTCGTATCCCGTACTGGCCGGTTGTTGGTCTGGACACCGTCTCATAGAGACGTTACTGCGTGTCGTTAGGATTTGGTTTTCTAGTCCATGGTCTCGCTTCGCTACCTGATTACTGACATTTTGGTTTCCTAGGGCGGTGAGTTTAGGGCTATGGCCAGCTACCTGTATATCTACCGGATATACTGACTGACCGATTGACGGGTAAAGTATGACGCATTCAGAGATATACCAGATCATCAATCGAGTGAGTAAGCATAGTAAATTTTTGATCAAATGCGTTCTGACTGTAACCCGTAGCGCTTTCGGCATACGTACCATTTGATATCGTCCTCGGAGTTCTGTACATTATAATTGCAATAATTGAGGGATTCGGTGTCACTGCTGCTATTATGGTACGTTTCTTCTTGATCGTCTATCCACGTTTTCTTATTCCTTTTTCTTCCCTGCATAGTCACGCCTACCGCTCGTCAAAATTTACGCTTACCTCTCAGTGGTTGGCGTATTAGCCGTCGTCGCTATCGAAGTTATTCGCCTAGTACTGCACAACGTCTTCAAGAAGGCCATCTTGGACCAATGTGTCAAAGAGGTCACTGGCTTGACGTTGACTACTACAACGGGATCCTTCTTCAACCCGAGCACATCATCGACGACAGTAGATCCTGCGCAAGCCCAAAAGTTGTGCAACGACTGGTGGGTCAAGGCAATCTGGAAAGACGTCGGATGGATTATGATCGCCTTGGGTATGTTTACGCTTCCAGCAGAAGATTGTTTTACCACACTAACAAACCTTACCTTGCAGTTTTCGGCATCATATTCGCATTGGTCAATATCGCCTTCTACCGACAGTTGGCAGATCCTTCTCTCCTTCGCACCCAGGCTCCCTCTGCTGCTTATCGTCTGCATGCCATGAGATACAGCCACAACCAACGATACAATGACGAGCAGTGAGTAGGCGGCTACCCAAATGACTCGATTTTTCTCTCTCTCATACGCTGAACTATCTCTTGCTAGGAATATCCCAGGTTATAATCCCTACGCCACTCAGTCCTATGGCGGAAACTATGTACCGGCGTACGATGCACGAAATAACGCGTACAACGCGCCACCCGGCGAGGTTGATAATAAACCACCGGGATACACGAGTGCTCCCGGTTACGAGGCGTTTGGTGCAGGCGACGAAAAGGCCGGATACACCGGCGGCGGGGAAACGAACAATAGATCGAACGCAAACCCGTTCAGTGATCCGACGCCCGGGTATGTCCCACCTGCTGGACCACCGCCTGGATTGGGTGGACATGAACGACTCGGTGGTGGTGCGGCTGCCGCTGATAGAGATGAAGGATTTGATCCAAAGATGCTCGAGGCGGTGATGAAGGCTAGTGAAGTGGAGACGAGGGGAAATAATGCGCGGGCGGGTACGAATGGGGAGGGTAGCGGCGCTGCGCTCCGCTGAGGTGAAGGGTGAAGGTTTGGTGAGCATCTGAGGGATTGAATGCGATGATGCTGGTTCAAGGTTGCCTGTCAGCGAATGTGAAATTTCGACGTGGTGCGCTGCCTTGATTGACTGGCTTTGGACGTTTTTATCTTGATTGAGCCCCCTTTTAGTCGGTGTTGTCATGTTATCGTATATGCGAATACCAAATATCTACTTTACTCGAGAGGACGGTGGTTTAAGCCAATTATACGCCATTACGAGAAGACAGCTAGATGGATTGCCAACTGGCGGAACAGATATAAGTACAAGTTACACGCGCAGGCGAGGTGAGATGCCCAACTTTGATCACGGCCTACATAGAGTAAAAGCCGGAGAATGACGTGGCTGGGAGAGTAATGGGTAAAAGAGCGAGAGATGACATGAGTAGAGGTCCGGAATGGGACCATAGCGGCGCGAGCATTGGGAAATCGAGATTTCGTGGGTTTGCTCATGACAAAAACAGACACTTTAATTCAAAAGGAGGCCGTAGAGAGCGCAGAGTGCGGACCTTACGGGCACAGCGTGCTCATTGACTGAAGGCCGTCAGCTAGTCGAGATTCGCGTCTAGAAGTCTAGAATCTCCTCCGAGCTGCATATGGCTAGGCGATGGAGCAGGTGATGTGAATGAGATCTTCTACTTCACAAGCGAAAAGATATGTGGCCAATGGCACGAAGGTCCTTCGGATCGAAAATGAGATGTAGGCGGATCGTCCACTTGGGGTAAGAGTATCCAGCCTCCCCATATGAGACGAAGACAAAAAATTCACTCATTTGCAGGTGTTCTGGACACTCTTGGCGTTCCAGTTATTTGCCATCTCGGTAATAGTGGATTTCGTACGTCGTAATGGCTCTTCCGGCAACCGCTGAGGGATTAAGCGGTTGCGAGAACTGAGCAGAAAAGAAGTTTCCAGCTGGCATGGTATATACAACGAACTTGTTTCCTTACCCCTACCGTTCTTCATAGCAAAAGAGGATGGCAGCCGGACATACCGAAGAAATCCCCAAAGCGAATGTTTTTTTTTTTCATTGAAAGAATCTCTCAAGTCTCTGTACACGAGTAGTTTGAAATAAAATGAATACGAGACGAGACAGGCCGATGAGTCGACAATGCCAGCTACGACTTATGTCGACAGTGGGGTTTGGAGAGGAGTCGGCGGGAGCATCATTAATGGAAGATACACTGTAAACAGAGCACCCAATGCGAACCTGAAGAGAGATATACAGTTTGTTAACGCAAAGAAAGACGGTCCGCTGGAATGGGTAGGTTTGAAGAATAAACCAACTCACAATAAAGGACCAATGCCTTGACCTCCTTCCTTAGTTCTCAAAGGACGCGAATTCACCCATCCCGACAAGGCAATAGCAACTGCTGGCCAAGCAAACTGTCTGTGTAGAGGAGCATTATGAGCAGGAACGGTCAGAAAATGCATGTCAGTAAGTATAGAAGTCTCACCTATTCCTCGTAATCATGGTCAGTCCAGCAAACAACATGCTAACAGCCGAGATGAAATCTAGGACACGGAAAGTTAGCTTGGCAACTACGCCTACAATTCTTTGGTTAGTATACCAGAAGTGTCATCCCATGATCGAGGCTTCGTTAGTCTGGTCTCAAGGGATGCATCTCTTGGATCGTCGGCCATGGCTTGCTTCTGCACCTGTCGAAGTCGGGTCCAAGTTGGAGTCAACAGCTGGAGATACCTGTCAAGACGCGAGAGGAGCAAGGACGGAAACCAAATGCTGGAGAAAGCGTTTTTAAACTGAATGTCGTCTCTTTATCGTTATTCGCGACGGATGACTGCGTTTGTCAGAGCATCCTACGCTGCTGGGGTAGTCCGGACATATCACATACGGTTCTATAGCCATAGAATGGGTCCACTAGCTTATGAAATAGTATCCTCCTGGGAGCGCTTTACCCGCCACAGTGGTTGTCCACGACAGCGACAAGTAGTTAATAACGAGTGCCCCTGATAATTGTATGAAAGTTTCTTGGCTCCAAATATGCACCTCTTCGTGCTTCAATCGTTGCATCAAGGTGTTTCTTTTAGAAGACAAACCCGGCTACTGAAGACAGTGCTAAGATTAAAGCTATATGGGCTTATGTTCATGGATTACTTTCAGTCCAGATCACAAGAAGTCGTTGCTTTTCTTCCTTGAGCTCGCTGGTGAAATGTGTCCAAAGGTTGTCACTGACCAGCCGCCTCCTTGGACCTGGCCTCCTCGTCTCTCGATCGGAAAGCAGCCATAAAGCGACGTAACAGAGCCATATCACTACCCACGACGCGCTAGACATAAACGAGGCAAGTGACTCCAGCCATTCCGACAGAACAGTCGCGTCGCTCTCGTTCTCCTGGCACAAAGGAGGCCCAAAGACATCAAAAGTGCTTCATATCGTCATTACAAGCTAAATTTCTTTCAACCGCAGAGCCGCAATGCCCTCCCAGAACCCATCGCCCACTTACATCCACTCGCTTACAACTGCCTTTACGTCGACACTCGATGAAATCCCTCAAGATATGTGTAGACACTTTGCAGGTAAGAATAGTACTGCACGTGAGAAGCATTATAGACAACTGTCCATGAAGCCCTTTCGCCAACCAGCAGTCAACGAGCACCCGAATCCTTTGTTTGTTCGCGTCATAGATGCTGATTCATTTCTGTTACTATGTTGCCTAGATCTACGAGAATTGGATGCGGTGCTCAGCCATAACCTCAACGTTATCACAAAGAGGATTGAGGAATTGACGGACAAAATTGAAGGCGGCCTGACCTCTCTCGAATCTCTGGACCCGCCAGTTCCGCCCCCTAGCCAGGACGAAAGTCAGTAGGCCCATTCTTCCGTGTAAGAAATTGTGAGGATGCTAATACTACATATTAGGTCCAGATATCCAACGAGAGTTCACACCGAAAGAGGAGAGGGCCTCAGTTTTGTTCCAATGGCTCCTTGCTATCGCAGACGACACAACCAGAATCAAACTTGGCGGAGAGGATAAAATCCGCGTGGCCAGTTTAGCAGCCGATCATGTACGTCCATCAGCCTTTTTTGGGTAGGAAACCGACCCTTCGTAGATGAACGCATATTACAACCACCTCCTGGCGCTAGTCCGACGTATGCATGACTTGGATGATGCTTACGCGCTAGACGTGATTGCACCACATACTGTCTACCCGCATGTCTCCCCGTCATCGTTGGTCGATCCATTGCCCGATAACCGAAGACATTTGAGACGACCAGGCGCAGCCCAGAAAGTCTACAATGCGCCCTATCCACAAGGTTCTCAAGGTACTACTTGTTCACATCATTAGATCTGCATCTCTGACGGCAGCTTTAGATACTCCCAAACGAAGGCGGCTGAATGGTCAGCCAGGGATCAACCAATTACATGGTCGTGGTGATGTGGACACAGACGACTACTCAACACCTCGTCGGGGAGTCCAAGCCCTTGACGAAGAGGCGTATAGGCCCGGTGGTAACACCGCAAGTAAGGCAAAGTCATCGAAGCAAAAGAAAGAAATTCGGCATGGGGGACAGCACCAACCAGCAGTGGCGACAGACATGAATATGACCGGCCGATCTGGGTTGAGCCACAATCCTGGAGCAACTGCTGCCGATCCTGTAGGCGGAATGTACGGACAACCAGCAGCTCCTTCCCACAAATCACATAAGCAATCGAGTCATGGCAAGCCCGGTGGGAATGCGTTGCCCCCAGGCGTGAACCCCCAACCGCCCCTCATTTATTCTGGTTATGGCGGAAAGAACGCAAGAATCTTCGTCAACCCATACGAATCAATGGTCGCAGCCCCATTTGACATGCAGATGGCCGGTTATGCCCAAACAGCCAACATGAATCCAGTCATGGAAGCATATCATCATAGCGCGATGAATATGAATCCAAATTTGAATCAACTCCCGCCAGGAGCAGCCTATCCTCATTCTATGGGAATGCCACTCCCTTCCACTCTTCCTCCTCCTCCTAGCGCTGGAGGTCGACCATCGTCCTCTAGTCTCAGCAGCAAGAACGTGTACGATGTACCCGCTCCAGGCTCCTCTAGCGGCACCTCTCGCCAAAATCATCCTAGCGCTGCCGTAGAGACGGTGTCAGGTGGCCCACTGTACGCACAAGGGGGCTTGAAAGGAACCTCAAGAGTGAATGAAGGAACGGGCGGAACCAAGGAGAGAGATGCAGGCAATCCAGGTGGGCTGGTGCCAGTGCCAATGATGACCCACCTTCCTCCTATGAACTCGATCACGCAGTCCACTGCGCTGAATGTAGCCTCTCATCCTCAGCCAGGAGCACCCGCCGATGCTACGCAATCTCGATCCCGAAGCTACAGTACTCAATCCTATGGTGGATACGGTGTCTCCGAGCAAACGTACAGTGCCAGTTCACATCCAGTATATCAGCAGTCCTCGTCTTCCACGTATCCGTCTTCGTCAGCTGGTGGTCCACTAGTGGAGAAGCCTAGAAGCGATGTGCATCCGTCACTGGCGTCGTCCAAGGAGCTTCCCCCTTTGAATACTCACGTTCGAGATCTTGGGTTAGGTTCTGCTGGTATCAGTGGTTCCAGTGGTATGCATACGTCTCTTCCTCGTGATCCGCCCTTTCGGACAAATTCCGCGGGATCTGGCGATCGATCCGAAAGAGAGATGAAGGTTTCTAGTGCCCCAAGTCGGTCTAGAAGCGGTACCGTAGATGGGAACGGAATGCCTTCGTCTTCAACGAAGTATCGCGAAACAGGTGGAGAGCAGGATTATAATCAGATGCCCGGCTCTTCGAGCTATCCCGCAGAACCTCGTTCTCTAGGGCCTGTAGGGTTTGCAAGCCATCCTTCCCTCCGATCGGGTCCAAGCTCAGCTGGTGCTTCGAGTACTCGCCCTTCACACGGACACTCCCAATCTCAGGCATCCCGTTATGGATACGGAGATCCTACCACAAAGATGGACGACCGTGAAGTTACGACCCCAGTATCTGCTGGTGGATCCAAGCGAGGATCACATTTTGACCATGCGAAGAATGACAGAGAGGGCAATTCGGTCGAACGTTATGATTATGGACGGGCCAGCAGCAGCAGGGGTATCCGAACCGATGATGTCACTATGAGCGAGCCAGGAGATGACAAGGCACTCCGGACACCCGTGCGTCGAAAGACGGGTGACGAGACCTTGTATCGTATGATGGAGAGCGGAGGATCTGGTACGGTGGAATCGCAGAACTTGGACGAGGACTCGAAAACCTATTGCATATGTAAACAGCAAAGTTTCGGAGAGATGATAGGATGTGACGATTCTGAGTGTGAGATCGAATGGGTGAGTCTCAAAGCTGCTTAGGCGTACGCGACGAGGACCATTAACTTACACGATCCCTAGTTCCACTTACAATGTCTCGGAATCACAAGTCCACCTCCAAAGCAAGAAAGATTTGTTTGCCCACAGTGCAAAGCCAGAAGAGCCAAAGGGAACCGGAAGCCGGGGAAGAAGAAAGGGAATGGTGGCACTAAGGGTCGGGGATTGTAACCTTCGGATCGACAGCGTAATTAGTTTTGTCATGTCATTACTTTACCATCCAAGGGTGCAATGGAGAAGCGTCCCCTTTCACAGGGCAATTCCTCGAAGAAATCGCCTCTAACGCAAGCGCGGCTTGGTAGTAATCCCATGTTTGCATATAGTGTATTTGCACATACGCATAGAGAGGAACGGAACAGACATGAGGCGAATAGGTCGATCTACATCTACTTCTTGGTTTGGCTTTGCGACTTGATGACTTTTTTGACAATTTTTGCCTCTTCGATCAAGAAAGCCCGTACCACTCTGTACAAAAGCATGAAGTAGTCAGCACGCTTGTAGCACGTCCGTCGTTTGATCGAATGTAATCCGTACCGTGACTTTACACAGTCACCACATCTGCTGCCTCCATATGCCCTGTTCACGCTCTTTATACGCTTCGAAAGTACAGCATACTGGCGTGGGCGTAAAGCTGGGATCTACGAGGTCCAAAAAGTTAGCATCCTCAAATAGGTTTTGTCCACAATCAAGCGGGCCTTACACCAGGTAGTGCGATCCCACAATCTCCGCATTTAGGAGAGGTTCCTGGCTTTTTCAAATGATGATATACGAGTCTGCCACCGGGAGTTTTGACCTGGCGTCTGCGATTCGACTTGGTGTTATACGACTTGCGTTTCCGGAGCGTCACACGTTGGGCCATTTCGAATAACTTGAACTAATATCGCGAACGTGTGCCGAAGGGTGGACGAGACGATGTCAGTTTCGACTTTGAAGAGCACAAGGAGCTCGGAACGACCTACAAGTAGACTGGAACGGATCAGCGAACCAAATAATAAGAAAAACAAAATATTACTAGTGCGAAACTGATGCTTACGGGAATGAATGCGGCGGACGGGTGACAAGAAAGGTTGGCCAAAGGGTTCGTTTGGTCGGAGTTGAACCTTAGAGACGAGCACCCCTTTTTGAGTCACAACAACTCTGCACGCTCATAAAAATTATCAATTAAAACTATATACTTGATATATTAGACTAATAGGATACATTACGTAGGATGCAAGTTTTGATACCAGTGAACCAAAATAAGGAATAAGTAATCTTCGCGAAATGACATTGAAGACACTGAAGCAAACCCCTCATCGAAGAAGTGCAAAGAGAGTCCATGCAGAGAAATCTCCGGTTGTTGGGGGCACTTTGCAGACCCTGAGCCAAGCAAGCCAGCAGACGGGTCGGCGATAGTCCTCTGAGCGTATTCTCTCTACGTGGCAAATATCCCAAGAATCTTGAAACTTTCAACTGGCAAGTCCTCTTCTCCTGCAAGCTGGCATTCCACATAATGCGAGCCTTCAGTGACTTCATGGTCAATCACGATAAGCCTACACACCAAAGATTAATGGCGAGGCCTTTCCGTGAGGAAAAGGAAGGCATACCTTGGTCGTACTTCTCCCTTTCTATCGTTCCGAATCAACTTTCGTCCACCATAGTTATCATCGACCCAGCTAGCAAGGAAATTCAATGCCCAAACCAAGCTCTAACAATATCGAGGCTCACCACTCGATGCTTGCGCTCTCTTCTACAGTCTTGCTTTCCTCCAGAATATAGACCGCAACCTCGCCTGCACCGGCTCTGATAGGGATCCTCAGCTTGCTCGAGGGTGTAGTCGAGTACCAGTAATGACGATTATCATCGCCACCCTTGGGGTGATAAACATGCCACCCAGATCCATAGAATAGACTGGGAGGAAGGGGGTTGATCAAGTCATCGGCAGCGACGCAGAACGGTTGCGCTTCGATCAATTTGGGGACGTCCCATGGACGTGAGGCAATTCTACCTTGGGGTATCCGAAATGGGTTTCGACTAGGTGGATGGTCACCTTTAGCTTTACCCTTGTTTCCTTGTCCCCCGGCACCTCTCATGACACCTCCATCTGGACGTATACCTCCAAAGAGGCCTTTCACATCTCCGTCGCCGCCATGTTCCGTCGAGAAGAGCGGGACATCGAAAGCGCGGCCCCAGACAGCATCCCAGCCCCTACAAATCTGGTGTTGGAAATAAGAAATCAATACGTCACTGAGTAATTCATGACCATTCGAATTGGCAAGAATGGGATCAGCGTGATAGGAATGTTGGTACTCGTCAGGATCCGAGAGATAATCATGATACATGACACCTTTGACAGAGAGGTGTGGAATGTCGTAGTACTGGGCTACTACGGAGTGTTGGTGTTCGGGACCGCTGAAACCGAAAGTGTTTTGGGTCTGAGGAGAGAAGTGGCCAAGAATGATGATGACAGGGGAATCACGCCTATTGAGTAGAGAGCGAATTAGAAGTTCGAAGTGATACAGAGCTTGTTTATCATTCTGATCTTCTGTGTCGAAGTCTAAGATGACCAAGTCGGTCTCATCTGGTAAATGGTGTCCGTGGCAGAAGGCAAAGTACGACGAATCAGTTCGACGACGCGCCCCATTTGTGATTTGAGAAGCTGGGTGAGGAAATACGGAGTTCCACCACATAAAAAAGCGAGCAGGCCAACATTTAGCTGCTAGTGGCTCATCGCCAGCCCCATGACAAGATGCGACTGCCACAAGCCGTTAGCAATATGAAATAGTAGAGTGCGAGGGACATAGTGCCGAAAGGAAGAATTATACGCCAGCCATCCTAGAGATGCTGTACGAAGATATGAAACACAACTGAACTTGGCGAATTCGGCCATCCTTTTTCACCAATCACGATTGTCATACGCATTTTGGATGACAGAGCGGTTGGAGAACAGGGGCCGGACGTCTTGGTCCAAAAGTTGTCGGTGGACGTAGGACTCACTCGATCCGCCGAGGACACTAATCGTCACAGGTTGCCCAGACATTGCCTGAGAAGGGATAAGGTCAGCCTTATATCAGGTCTCGGGTGTATATAGCAAACCCGGTGAATGAGCCTCTGAATTCTCGCGCCAGAGCCAAGATGTAGTCGCGACATGGCCATAGCATGAGCCCCATATTTATTTCCAATGGCATCCCCTGGCCCATGGATTGGACAGAATGAAAATGGAGGCGGATGGTTGGTGCTCGTGTTGAGATAGTTGATGGGATGCAAGACATCCTGGTTGTAGAACGAATGATTGGTGGTCGAGTTCTTTGAGAGTAGTCGCATAATCCCAAATACAACGAGTCCTCCAACCAGGAGTGCCCATATCTTCGCATTCGAGGAAGCCAACGACGCCCGTTTTCTTGTCAAGCTCTCCTCGCTGCTTCCGTTTAGATGTGGACGGATAAACGGAGATTTTGGAGGTGCTCCATCCAGCGAGGAATGCATTCGACGCTGCATTCACCCTCCGGCGAGTGCCTTGGCGAAGTAGGAAGAGAGCGTCGAGTTCAACTCTGGAATGAACAAGAAGCCGTATGCGGGTCAGCGGGACTCAACATACGCGTATATGGGCCAGAGGTACTGATTGTTATCTTAATTTAGTGAATATTTAATCATGCTATCGAGCCAGGCTCCAGCTGACTGAAGTGAGCGGTGACCTGAGTCCATCCACTCTTGGCTCCTACCGCGTTGGCTATGGCTATCAAACGTGCTGCAGAATCCGATGCCGAGGAGAGATCTACTCCAGTAAGTACATTACGCGTTTTATCGCGCTTTCACAGCTTGCATTGAGTGTGTTTTTTGTCACAGCCCAAGCGGGCGCGCATCAGTTCTACAGACGGCCGGAAATCCAAGTTTAATGAGAAAGAAACAGCGGAAGACGACTCTTCTGGGGAAGAAAGCTCAGGGTCCTCCCAAAACATGAACAATGACGGCGAAGACAGCGACAATGACCTTGTTGAGGACGAAGTGGCGGGAAAATCCACGCAGCGCAGGAAGTCTAATGTAGAGACTGAAGCAGAGTTTGAAAGAAAAAACGCCGATAGGGTGAAAGAATCTCTTGGAAGGAAGAGAACTGGCAATGTGCGTGACCTCCTCGTACTGCGCCTCAACGATTGACCCCTCGTGGTTCTGCTAGGCTGCCGAGGCCGGCATTATCAGTTCTGTAGAACTGCACAACTTCATGTGCCACAAGTGAGTGACTGAGTCGTCAACGAAATCGCGAGACTGACACAGGCCCTTCAGATACTTCACGGTGAACCTTGGTCCTCAAGTCAATTTCATTATTGGGAATAACGGGAGTACGTGTCGTTTTGCACCATTTAGTGATCTTCTTAGTGATCCTTCTCATAGGTGGCAAAAGTGCTGCCCTCTCTGGGATCATTGTTGCGTTGGGAGGTAAAGCCGCGTCTACTGGTCGTGCTGCCGCGGGCATCAAGTCGTTTATCAAATCTGGTGAAAGGTACTTTTGAGTCTCCTCCACTGATTGTTTACTGAGCCAAGGCAGCGCGGCAGAAGTGACCGTCACCATTAAGAATGGAGGACAAGAGCCCTATTCTCCTGAAAAATACGGCGCCGCAATCAAGGTTACACGTCACTTTACCCAAACCGGAGCAACGACGTACAAAATCAAGGCTGCCAACGGCAAGACTGTATCTACGCAGCGCGCCGAATTGGCTGCGATCCTCGACCATTATCAAATTGACGTGGACAATCCCATGAACATTCTCACTCAAGGTACGATTTATCGTGAATCATCCAATTCATTCATTTCGTTTAACCAAACTCAATTTAGATCTTGCTCGCCAGTTCCTGTCGGCTTCCGATCCATCGGATAAATACAATGTAAGTTTGCTTTGCTTTGTTACAATTTTATCTAAGCCTTTGTAGCTGTTCCTGAAGGGCACCTTATTGATGCAACTTTATGATGAATACGAGCAAATTCGGGACAGCTGCAGCAAAACGATGGCCATCCTGAAGCAGAAGAAAGTGTCAGTGGAGGAGATCGGTGCTCATCTTGCCGACGTGAGGGAACGTCATCAAAGAGCTCAGTCCTTGATAGACGCTAGAAAGGCAATAGAAGGACTGGAAGCTCGTTTAGCTTGGGCTCATGTTGCTGCAAAGGAGGAGGAGCTATCCAAAGGCATAGAGGAAACACAACAGGAACAAGAAAGGGCGAACAAGATTCAGGAAAAGATTCAAGAAGCAGAGGCCCAAGTGGCCGAGACGGCTGAGCAGGTCACCGCGGCGGAAATTCGATTTCAGCAAGCACGGACTCCAGAGGCCCTGAAGGATGAACAAAAAGAAATCAATGCCACTGTTAAAGACATAAAGGAAGAAATCCGAAAGGCTAAGGTCGGTACACGCGGACTGTTGTGTGTTGGTATTTCTGATATACAAATCCAGAGAGACGCCAAGGAGCTTGCTGACGAAATCAAAGACAAGAAGAAGGCACTTAAAGCATCGGAGGAAAAAATCAAACAAGGGCACGAAAAACTTGCTCGCGATGCCGAAAGGGATAATATCCGCCAGAAGATTGAAGCTGCCGAAGCGGCTCACAAAGAAGCCAGGTCACGACACGAGAAATCAGTCGTCGAGAAAAACAACGCTAAGGATAGCGTTGAAGGGCATACCCGTGATTTTCACACTCTCGAGCGAAAATTCGAAGAGGTCTCCGAAGAATTGCGTGGTGCAGAGGCAAAAGTGAACCAGTTGCAAGACATTGCCAAAGGTCAGAGTGGCGCTGCGATCTATGGGAGATGGGTACCTGCGGCCCTTCGAGAAATCGAATCGGCGCGATGGACTGGTAGAAAGCCGGTGGGACCACTTGGCCTTCACGTTCGTCTCAAAGACAACAGGTGGGCGGATGTTTTACGAGTGGGCATCGGAGGATTTCTTGGCGGGTTTGCTGTGACAAATCACAAGGACCAGCAGACATTGAGAAGGATACTTGACAATCATGGCGCGTGAGTCGACTTGGTGTAGTTGCATGCCCTAGCTCACAGCGCTCGATAGGCACCGTACCGGAATCGTGGTCGGTCAACCAGATTTATTCGACTTTCGCAGCGGCGAAGCACCCAGCTCTCTGCTTACTGTCCTCAGGGTGCTAGAGGTATGGCTCGTACGAGGCGGGATGACATTTGACTAATTCAGAATAGTTTTCGGACGAATGGGTTTTGCGCTTGCTCATCAACAATAGCCATATTGAGCGGCTCCTTTTGGCTGACAATCGAGAACACGCAGAGGCGATTCTAAGAGACCATCCTCAATTCATAGTGTGGACGGCGGATGCAGTGAGAGTACAACGTTTCGGGTTCGTCTGTTTGGGGTTTGTAAACAGGTTGCGATTGGCTTACGTTGCTTCGCAGAGACAATGGTGGACAGACGTCTCAAATTGGGTATGAGGACTCGTCTACATTCCGAGGATGTCAGTCTGATGGACGATTAGTCGGATAACTAACCCGCAAGACTATCGCAACCTTCTGTTCACTGAAAATCGCGAAAAGGAAGTACTCGAGTACGCCGGTTCGCTTCGTACAACCCAGAATAAATACTAAGGATAATTGTTAGGGATGCTCGCCGAGCGTTCCAGAGTCTGCAACCTAAGCACCAACAGTTATATCAACAGAAGCAAACTGCGCAAAGAGCTTTGCAAGTCGCAAAGGATGACCTTGAGAGGGCGACGGCAAGTCCTTGTTTCCACGGAAGACCATTGTTTGACATCACTTCCTACTAAGGCCTTCGAATCAAGTAGCCTCACGGCTGCCAAGAGGACGAATGCCGCTTGGCAAGCGGCGAAGGTGGAAGATGTACAAGAAAAACCTCTAGATCTGTCCTCAGAGGAAGAAATAGCCGAGGTGAGACTTGACGTTGACCGCATATCGAAAGCTTCGCTCATTCTGCTCACCAGGGTCTCCGATTCTCTCTAAACCAAGATGAAGCCGGCTTACAGGATGTAATGAGACGACAAAACGAACTGGAAGCACGAAGTCGACCACTGGTCCAACGCGAGGCGGAAATTCGAGCTGAAATTGGCCGTCATGATGATGGGACACGAGTCCTACAAGTGCGCAACCCTCTCATTTTTTACGCTCCCGTCGCGCTCTCTTACCTACTTGATTACTCTAGAGCGCTATACAAGAAGCTGTTGCATCCCACGTAGCTGCCAATAACGATGAGAAATATTATCGCGGGAAGTTGGAAGATCAAATGAAGAAAGTGGGGCAGGCAACTACAAAGCAAGAAATACTGGAACAAGAGTACACGGTATGCCCCTTTCCTTTCTCAATCCCGCTTCACGGAAGCAAGTCACTGACATCTAACATCAGACATGGAGGACGCAAGTCGCGACACGATTCGGAGCCGAACTACAGGTGGCCGAGACTGTGAAACAACTGGAGAAGTCGCTCAAGGCCAAAAAGGCGGCATTTGAGCGTAGTCAGCAAGAGTACGTCCAATTCATAGAATTGCTGTCAATCGAAACGATTGATTTGCTTCCGTGCGTAGACAAGGGCAGACACCAGAACAGATTGAAGACGAGCTGGCACGTGCAACTGCAAATTATGAGAGGGCAAAGGCGGACTTTACTCAACTTCACAATCTGATAGCGGTGGGTTCATAGGATTCAAACTGAGTACTCGTCATGCTCAGCTTAGACTTTCTCTGTGACAGATGATGCGACGCTCTATGGGAACTCGAATGGTTCGATGGCAGGAATTCCGGAAGTTCATGTCGTTGAGGTGCAAACTTTGGTCCGTCCTCGTTCTCGAATGGAAAAAATGGTTCTCAACTAAGCTTATCCAACTCCGGATGTGTATAGCTTCCAATACTATCTGGCGGAACGTGGATTCTTTGGGCAGATTCAACTCGATCACGATAAAAAAACCTTGGCGTTGACTGTCCAGACGGACGATCAGAAGATGATAGACGGCAAAGGGAAACAAAAGGACGCAAAGGTACGTGGTTGAACTCCTACAAGCAGCACGAGAGATTGATGGCCCTTACTTTCAGAGCGTGAGTCATCCTCATATCAAGACGCCTGAAAGATGCCAATCAGGTTGATTTATAGATGTCTGGCGGTGAAAAATCTTTTTCGACGATTTGCTTGCTTCTGTCACTGTGGGACGCGATGAATTGTCCCATCCGTGCACTGGATGAGTTTGATGTGTACATGGATGCAGTGAATAGGTACGTACTCTCCCATGCTTGATGGTAATATTGATTGCTGATCACAACATGCAGACGAATCTCGATGAAGATGATGGTGAGCGTTGCATGTTTGCAAAACCCGTGCAGTGCGACTCGATTTTAATCTTTCTGCTCTAGCTCGACGTAGCAAAGAACTCGGATAAGCAGCATATTCTCATCACGCCTCAGGTACGAGAGTGGCGATCGAATTTGACTATATTCCTGACCCAATTGTGTAGGAAATGGGGAATATCCAGCTGGGACCCGAAATTCGTGTGCACAGAATGCGTGACCCTGGTTAGTACTTTAAACGTCACTATCACAAGTTTATTGGCTGACGGTAATTCTGTCAGAACGAGGCCAACAGACGCTGTCATTCTAGGCGAAGGAGATAGACTCTGGAAAAGTTGTAGCATGTACCATTGGACCCTTTCTATCAATGCTGTAAATCATATCTACTAAAACCCCCTACCCTTTCGTTTCATCTTACCCCCTTTAGTATCGAGCTCCATTTCTCATCCACCACCTACTTTCGCATGTTCAGCTCCATCGCATTCACAGCATATCCGATCCTGCCAATTCGAACCCACACTCTTATTCTGTGCTTTAGACTCCCAATTTGTACATATCTGCCGCCCATGTTTCGATAATCAAGCTCTCGATAGCCCGTACATGTTCGATATCTTACAAACGAAGAAGAGAACCAGATCCGGATGCCGGATTGATCGTCATTCAGATTGTATCGTCAGGAGTGTACATTCTTTCGAAAGTGCCGCTAACAAATTAGACGTTCATCTTCCTGTATTTCCATAAATACTATATGATGACTTAGTTTAGATGCAGCACTGTTTGGGTTTGGCTTGATGCCCGTCTTGATTACTCGCGTACCATGCATTGCAAACAGATAGCAAGACCTCAAGAGGATAGGAAGTTGATTCGCTCTCGAAATAATACTCGAATATATGGCCAAGGACTTCAAATGAGGCGCGCCTATTTCTGATCAGGTCATGGTTGGGTGAATAGTCGTCGCCTGTAGAACGCAATACGGGACCTCACACTAAGCACGGTGCATTACATATCTACTCATCATTGGATATATCAAAACGCGCAGTAATCTACACTGAGTATCAAGGGTCTATTGGAAACACTCACAGGACACTCCGAGCAAGGAATTCATCGGAAAGCCGTACATGATGCAGCGTCGCGATACGCGAGCTCACAATTGAGATAGATATTTTTGCACTTCTCATTTATGGGAATGCGGTCAGAGTACGGCGACTTGAGAAAGCGTCGCTGTTCGGGAAGGAATCCCTGACAGTCTCCAGGTGCCCCTTTTGTGACGGTCTCTTGGCTCTATCCACGACCTCTTATTCTACCAACATTTCCAGTTATATCATGAGCGAACACAAGAAGCCTCGGTTTCCCAAAGTTCGCTCTGCTATGTCTGTGATGTCGACTTGGGTACAAACAAGATCAGCGCCAATACTCACCGACGCCACCAGTCACGAGAGAACAGAGGACCACCCAGATCCCAATCCACTTGATCGTGTAGATTTATCACTAGATCTCTCTATTGCGGGATTCAAGACATTGAAGGAAGCCGCTGAGGTTATTCCCGTCGCAGGAGCGGCGCTTAAGGCGACGTGCGGCATCATGGTCTCTATTCTACAACTTGCCAAGGTAAATACGGTA
This sequence comes from Serendipita sp. 399, assembly GCA_019627685.1. NCBI lineage: Eukaryota > Fungi > Basidiomycota > Agaricomycetes > Sebacinales > Serendipitaceae > Serendipita > Serendipita sp. 399. The sequence goes on along the minus strand of WSTO01000036.1, from coordinate 1,364 downwards.
CCTCGTAGTCGTTGTGATTTCTAAAAACATTCATTTCAGCGATGCAAGGAGAATCGAGAAGGATGGGAGAAGTTGGCAATAGTCGTACAGGAGAAGAACGAGTCGATTACGGTTCTCATCCAGCTATATGCCAAAGCTCCGTCACAGTATCCGAGTGCGCAGAGGCATGCAAGTGAATATCAACAGTACGCCGTAAACAGATTCTTATGGATTGTGCTGAACAGCAGTCGAAGTATCCTCGATAGTATCGCGACAGATATCAAAAGAGAAACTCAGAAGAAATCAGAGGCTTCTCAGGGGCTCAAAATATATTGGTCGAGAATCCAGTCGGCAGGACGGGAGGCCGTACTTGCGAGTATCAACGCAGAGAAGATCATGTCTTACCAAGATCAGCTGAGAAACATAACCTTCGACGTGATAGTCAGTCTAAATGGATGGTGGTGTCTCGCTACTTACTGACTGTGACAGGAAAAAACGGTCATCGGCAATGCATTAGCAACGTCGTACGCACTAGACAAGACCTCTCAAGCATTACAGAATACCTCACAAGCACTCCAGGGTATACAGGCGACTCTGAAAGAGAGCTCGAAACCGAACGGTAAGTAAGTAGATATACGAACTGGAGAAACCCTTGACAGAATTCCAGTAATGAAAGCGATACTCAAGCCACGCCCTAGGGTTGTGGAAACGTTCGTGGGTCGAGGGGACATCCTAGCCTCGATGTGCGAAGCGCACTTTGGCAACGACGCGTCTGGTACTCGTCGCGACGGGCCTATCGTCACGGTATTGGCAGCTATGGGGGGATCTGGGAAAACACAGATCGCAGTTAAATTTGCATCCATGTTTGAAGAAAGGTAAGATGTTGGATTCGGCTAATTGTGGTAGAACAGGTCTGAACAATTTCGTAGATTTCCAGAATCCCCTGTTTTCTTTGTCGACGGAACCTCTGAAACAGCTTTGAAGGCCGATCTAGACATCCTCGTTCGTTCGCAGACAGACAGCTATGACGATGCACTCGTCTGGCTTGCCAATGGGATCGAGAATTGGCTGTTGATCATAGACAACGCCGATGATTCATCCCTCAAGCTGGCCCCTTTTCTCCCTCGAGCCCGCCATGGTCACGTTATCATCACAACTCGAGACGCGACTCGTCAAATACTCGCTCCCCGATCCACACATATCATTGACGTTCTCCCAATCGAAGACTCGATTACGCTTTTGTTAACGTCTTCGGGTTGCGAGGATAGCGAGACCAATCGATCATTTGCAAGGGACATCGTAGAGGAGCTAGGGAGACTTCCTCTTGCATTGGCACATGCGGCATCCTACATCCTCATCAACGATTGCCTTGACACGTTCTTGAA
>WSTO01000035.1:0-40401 GCA_019627685.1 Serendipita sp. 399 | reverse complement strand
TTCTTTAGAGACTTGCTACATTGGTGACTGGCCAAGAACTGGAAACGATTGGTGAGCACACCGGACAGAATAATGAATATGGCAACGGGAAGGTACGTACTAGTCGTGATCGCATCTCTTGTAACCATATTTCGCGATAAAATCGTTGAGTTCTTTGGGTCCACGAGATCCATACGGATATGGTTTTGGCCGTGGTGCCTGACCTTGTTTACCCTCTATCCAATGAAGAATTGGTGTGAAGATCTATGCAAAGTATGAGATGATCTGTAATCTGACCGGGGCGATCAAGGGTAGGGAGAGCCACAAGCCAAACCGGTACTCGCCTTCCATGCCGCGTCGAGCTCATCGTCACGGACAAAGTTAGACTTGTCACCGTGCAGTGCATCCAGAATGAGGGCTTCATATGCCTCGGGAATCTTGTATTCCGCAAATCGTCGCTTGTACGTGAGGTCCATCTCCGTAGGCATCGAGCGAGAGTAAAGCCCGGGAGTCTTCGCATTGAATTTGAGGTAGACCGCTTCAGATGGTTGGATGCGCATAACGAGTTCGTTTCGGGCGATATTCTTGAAAATACCCTGGGTGACGTCCTTGTATTGCACTCTGACTTCGACTTTTGCTTCATTCAGGGCTGCAAAGAATACACATGTAAGAGAAGAGGAAAGCTATGGGGTCCTCAGCAACATACCCTTCCCGGCTTTTAGGATGAACGGGACCCCTTCCCAGCGGGGAGTGTGGATCCACACCACTACCGCAGCGAATGTGGGACAACTTGAGTTCGGTGGAACGGTGTCATCATCAAGGTATCCTGGCTTTCCATTTGCTGATACATATTGTCCAAGTAAAACGTCGGATTGCTCAATTGGGGGGATCGACCGCAAGACTTTGACCTATGAGAGACGATATAGGTCATTAGATATTACGAATTGTGTCAGGTGTTATATTATTGCCTTTTCACCACGAATATCCTCTGCTTCAAATGATACTGGTCGCTCCATCGTTAGGATAGTCAACACTTGGATCAAGTCTGTGGAATGAAGTCAGTAAATTATACTCCTATCTAGTGTAGATGAAGAAAACGAACGGTTTTGAAGGACATCTCGAATGATGCCAAACTCGTCGAAATAGCCACCACGCCCTTCAGTGCCAAAGGGTTCCTTGAACGTAATCTGAACGTTGCTAATAGAGTTTTTGTCCCATCCTGCAGAGAGAGCAATATTTGCAAATCGCGAGACCAGCATGTTTTTGACCATCTCCTTGCCCAAGTAGTGATCGATACGGAACGTCTCCTCCTCGCTAAAGTTTTGCTTCAAGGAAGCGAGGAGCTGACGGCATGATTCCGTGTCTTTACCGAACGGCTTCTCGACGATGATCCGAACGACGCCCTTGTCGGTGTAGCAATTCTTCTTCAAACCTTTCGCGACGTGCTCGAAGACTGAGGGTGGCAAGGCCATGTAGAACAGTCGATTGCGTTCTGGCGACTTGTATTTTGATTCAATTTCTTCAAGCTTCTTGTTGAGCTCTTGGTACGCCTTGTCGTCTTCGTAATCGCCTGCGACGTAGGTCGAGAGTGACTTGAACTGCTCGATTTTTGCGTTCAGATCTTGGTCATCTGATTCATTTTTGATATATTGAGTCTGCCTTTTATGGAACTCTGCTTCGTCCATTTTGGTACGCGCATATCCGACGATGTTCACGCCTTCTGGAAGAAAGCGTTGACGATAGAGGCCGAAGAGAGCAGGAAATGTCTAAACATGAAGTGTGAGCCAATCATCGCGTAGATACATGCGAGTATCTACCTTCTTCTTTGCGAGATCCCCAGACGCGCCGAGGACTGGACGCGTCGATGAGCAAAGGATCTGTGTCATCGACATGATGGAGCGTGCTCACCGACGATGACCGTGTTCTCCTTGAGTTCTTTATTTCCAGACATTGGTTCTGGTGGATGTTGTGGTTGTGGTCAAAGGTTTGATTCTGATGATCTGAGTGGGCAAGTGGGAGGCGAGGGGACCACTTACGCCGCGTCGGACCGTGACGTTCACTCAGTAGTCAGCCGCTTAGTCTTCATCTTCTCAGCCACTGCCCGTGCAGCGTCCTCATCGGAAACAACGTCAACGATCCCAAAATACTCCTAGAAATCACGGATGAAAAACCAAGTTTGCGACCCTCGATAGATCGACATGACGTAGCCGATCCGTTCGTCCTCCATCGGACTGCAACGCCTTTGTCAACATTCCTCGGACTCAACCCCTTCAAAAATCCTGAAAATTAGTCTCATACTTCGTACAGCGCGTTTGATAACTAGGAATCTGACTGGAATGCCTCCGAAACGTCGCCTCGAATCGACCACTACTTCCCCTCGAAAGCGCCCAAGGAGCGCGGAACAACCCGTACAAAACATGTACAATAAAATTGCAACCCTCGAGAATGCTAACAGAGTTCGTCAAAACCCTCCAGTCCGTATTCTACAAGCCGCAGTAGAAGAGGTAAAACAGCAACAGCTAACAGACGCGGGCTCCTCCGTTGTCTACTGGATGAGAATGGAAGATATGAGGAGTTCGTCCTTTCAATAAATGAGACTTGATTGTGTCCCTTACCGTCGTTGTAGTCGATGACAACCGCGCCGCCTCTGCAGCGTCTGCATTTGCGCACAAGCACAATGTCCCTCTGATCGTTCTGTTCCTGTTCAGCCCCCAGGACTACGCAGCACACGATCGTGGGGCTCGTCGCATCGACTTCACCCTTCGCAATCTTGATTACCTAAAGGAAAAGCTCGATAAACTAGACATTCCTCTTTACGCTATCAGTCACTCTCCCCGCAAAACCCTTCCCGAGAAGGTCGCTGAACTGATGGAGTCTTGGGGTTCCAAAGCGATATTTTCCAACCTTGGTCTGTAGCTCTCATTCTATCCTCGTCGATTGTCTCACCCTGTTTTAGAATATGAACTAGACGAAGTGCGAAGAGACATCAAGTTTATCGGCATTGCGAAATCGAAGGGCATATTTTGCGACTTTTACGAAGACAAGACCGTCGTTCCTCCATTCAAGCTCTCGACGCAGCAAGGAAAACAGTTTGCCGTCTTTTCTCCATGGTTGCGCGCCTGGAAACCCTATGTCGACTCTCATCCAGAATGTCTGGTAGAGGTTCCAGCGGTCAAGGCCAATCCCCCTTCCGTTCATAATGATAAAACCTTTGGTCCCCTCTTCGATATCACGATTCCAAATCACATCCCCGGATACGAGCTTGAGGATGTTGAACGGATGGAAGTACTTTGGCCCGCTGGTACCGATGTCGCTAGGGAAATGCTAACTCGGTTTTTGACGACGAAGTACCGGGTGGGCCAACTCGATGCTGCTCTCCTAGGCAAGGGTGCCCAAACAGTCAAGAGCAAAGAGACACGCCTTGGGCGATACGCCGAGGATCGAGATATGGCTGATAGGGACTCCAGTTCGAGATTATCTCCTTACCTTTCTGCCGGAGTCATCTCCGTTCGGGAGCTCATCCGAGAGACGATGAAGTTCCAGGGAGTCAAAAAGGTTAATGTAGAACGGGACAATGGCGGGGGCGTTTGGGTATCGGAGATTGGTGAGGATTCCCCTTGTCCCAATGGTTAGATCTCGCTAAGAGCCTAGCAGGATGGAGAGATTTCTACACTCACGTACTATCAGCGTTTCCGCACGTTTCCATGGGACGGCCATTTCAAGAAAAATATGCTGATGTGCAATGGGAGACTGATCAAGCCATGTTTGACGCCTGGAAGAATGGTATGACTGGTTACCCTATCGTTGATGCTGTATGTTCCTCGATCTGCCCTTTCGTGGTTCATAGTGACATTCGCCTAGGCGATGAGGCAGCTCAAGGTGCAAGGGTGGATGCACAACCGGACCCGAATGATTGTTGCAATGTTTCTCACCAAGGATTTGATGATCGATTGGCGATTGGGTGAAAAGGTTTGGTGCAGCATTGAATAGTACTTTCATGGTATTGACGATGAACATAGTGGTTCATGGAACAGCTTATTGATGCTGATCTAGCCAACAACAATGGGGGGTGGCAATGGTCGGCGTCGACTGGTGAGTTTATTTCGCACCGTTTTAGAACTCACAACTCATGATCTTCGCGTATTAGGAGTGGACCCTCAGCCATATTTCCGTATCTTCAATCCAATTCTTCAGAGCGAAAAGGTGTGGCCCCAGCTTTCTTCAGCCATTTTGTGATTAGATTTACTCACCTATGGCGTATATTAGGCCGATCCTACTGGCGATCTTATTCGGCATTTTGTCCCAGAGCTCAAGTATATCAGGGGTAAAGGTGTGCAATGTCCGGGACTTGCTCTCTCGAGGCTGCTGACGTTCGTGCTTACTAGCCGTGCATGAACCGTATAAACATCTCGCCCCTGAAGCATTTAAGAAGTTGGGGTATCCCAAGCCGATTGTCGATCACAAAGAAGTGCGCGATCGGGCTATTCGACGTTATCAGGATCCCGGTTCGAAGTAAGGAGCAAGGCAACTCAATAATCCGACAAGATCGTAGAATAGTTCAGGTTTCACATCAATTCAGCTTTAAATTTGGTTGACTTCTGTCGTTTTGTTCATTGAGGATCTGGGCGGCTATTCGTTCGCTGTAGGTACGCTTCCCAACCGAGCTGCCTATACAGCTGTGCTCGTCTCTTCATCTCCTCTAGGTCATCTCCCTGTCCATAAATACTACGCCCGACGATGATCACGTCGCATCCACTCTCGAAGACGACTTGGTTGGGTGTCCGATATTGCTGGCCCATGGCGTCCCCCGTGGTGTCCAAGCCAACTCCTGGAGTGAGAATGAGAAAGTCTTCTTCTTCGTCTGTTTCCGTGTCGGCTCCGCCTCCGCTTTGAGCTTGGGGCGGGAATCGGTCTTCGACGCGTTGCATTGCGATGAAGCCAATCACGAACGGACCGTTCCAGCTGCTGCTATTGTTGCCGTCGTTATCTTTTTTTGTTCCTTTGGTGGAGATGATATTACGGTTGCTCGCTCTGGCCATTTCGACCGCAGATCTGGTATAGTCCCCCGTGGCGAGTGTACCCGCCGAGCTCATCTCTGCTAGCAAGAGTAATCCACGGCCGAGAGGGAGACCGACGGAGGCGAGTCCTTGGATGATCCCGGGACCAGGAACAGCATGGGCGTTCGTGATGTGTGACCAAGAGGCGATGTGATAGATCCCGTGGGCGTATTGGTGTGCCACCGTGTTTCCTATTTCATATGCATGGTGGATGAGGAGAGACAAGGAGGATGAGAAATTTGGATGTACATCGAAGGGTCAGTGTTCTGTGATTTGGGAGGGGGGATCACTTGCCTATGTCTGCGAATTTACGATCTTCGAATATCAAAAAGTCGTGTTTCTCGCTCAGTTCTTGTAGTCGCTTGATGAGATCTTGATCAAAGTCTTCAACGATATCGATATGCGTCTATTGAATCCGAGATAAAATATCAGATATCAATAAGAGCAGACTATTTTTTGCAAATATACTCAAGCAAACGTGAAAGCATAAAGGTGGGCATTGAGGGAAGCGGATGACAGACCTTGACAAGACAGAGGGAATCCCCAACGGCATCAACGATTTTTAATAGTTTTTCTTTTTTCGTTACGTCGATGCTGAGACAGAGATTGGACCGCTTCCGATCCATGATCTCGAGTAGTTTTTTTGCCGTCGGATTGGAATGTCCTCTTGAACGCTCCAAATAAGTCTTTCTGCGAATTGCTGATGACATAGTGATATATATACAATAATGTGTGGTCTATAGGTGATGGTAGATGGGACTGGGGTACACGGGAGGGTTCGAGATAGATGGATGTCGGGTGGCTCTCGTTGCTTGTGTTCGCTACTTCAAGAGTAGAAACCGAAAAGATGACACTGATCACAGGAGTAAGATTCATCTCGTTTCAGAATGGAGGGGAATATGTTGGGTTCCAGCCCATCCCTGGCCACAAACTACTACCTCCCCTTCCATCATTGGGTGAACGACGGAAGCACGGGCTCATCTGTTCAGCCTGCTCCCGATGCCATTTTATGTCATACACCATCGCTGTTTGATACTCAGCTCCATGTTGATCGGCATGGACAAGCTCAAAAACGAACAGCGCGCACACCGGCGCATGTATGTATGCCTGGCGATTGCCGCTGAAACGAGGGCGGATACGAGGTATGACGACAACAGTGTTTCTTCTTCTATTCTGCTTCGTCTTCTTCGTCTTCTTCTTCTTTCTACATCATCGAAACGATATGATACGAGCGCGGTGGAGATGAGAAAATAAAATGCGACCACTATGATAGCATAGGAGAGTGGGATCAGGAGAACGATGATAATCACAAGAAAAAAAAAACATATGACTGTCGACACCATGGCGCAGTCAACCCAAAAGAAATAACCAGTCGGGGGGAGGGAGGGGACATCGATATGTACATGCCAATATGAGAAACAAACAGATGCATTGAATATGCGTCAAAAGCCAAGAAGAAATGACAGGATATAGCATAGTGCTTTTTAGGACGCGAGTGGTTGGGATCGGTCTGAAAGAGGGGGGGAAGAAGAGGGGTGAGTGTGCTTGTGTTTGTGCCATCCATCAAACATCTCTCGCGTTTCGATAGTCGTGGACTGGGACCGACGTTCGTCGGTGGATATTATGCGGAGGCCAGGACGAGGAGGACGAGGAGATGGAAGGTAAGCCGGCGGGTGCAGAGACGTGCGCTACGTAACCTGGTGTGATGGGCCGACGAGGCGTGTATGCAAGTGAGTGGTATCGGTCGTAGTCGACGAGGTAGCCGGGGTGGTGTCTGCCGTCTTGATCATAGGCATCGTGTGGTGCGGTATATGGATCCCTTTCTGTTAGATGTCCGGTAAGATTTGGGTTAGATCCATCTAGTAGTAAGTTTCCTCTTGCAGTTCCGAACTCGTCGTGGTCGTACCAGGATGGTGGTGGCGGCTCGAGCTGCGATCGTGAGGGCCGGCTTTTACTCTCTTGATTTATAGGTTTGGGATGATGGTGATGATGATGGACGACGTTGTTCGCGCTCAGTCGACGTTCGAGGGATGGAGGCATGGGGACTTGAACGGGGTGGTCAAGATGGACGAGGGAGAGTAATGGATTCGACGGAGAGTTCATATTCGAACCACCCCCGTTGGTACCATTTGTTGCTCTTCTTCGGTATGAAGGACGAGCCTGGCTCTGCATGCTGCTCTGAGCGGAGGGGAGGACAGCAGCTGCACCGGCGGCACCAGTCGGATGAGGCGTCCGTTGCGAGGAGGAGGAGGACGCGAGAGCTGGGGACATTATTCCAATTTTCTTCTTTTCTTGGTGATTGACGTCGTCATATACGGAGCGAGGGCGTAAGGGTGTCGAAGAGGCCGCTGAGCAGTTGGAGTCACGATACGTGGTGGAGGTCTCGCCGTCGCGGTTTCGAAAGTCCAACGCAGGTCTGGCCTCGTTGTCGCCGTGTCTGTTGTTGTGTGGAGACCCACTGGAGCTGCTGGAATTCATCTGCTGCATCCCAATTCTGGTGCGGGTCCCATTGACTGGGAGGTCCGCTTGCATACTTTATACGTATATAGGTCTTCTGTGTAGATATATATAATGTAGGAAGATATATCTATCTTTATAATCTGTCGACCAATGAGGATGACGTCCAATTGCTTCCCCGTTGGCACTTGACGGGAGCAGCTCCATATGCTTGCTCTCCTTGTGTTCAGTACGGTGTTCATCCTTTTTATTCTCATTCGTCTGCAGGCAAAACGGAAAAAAAAGAGGCGCGGCAATTGGCATCATTTGTTTGGCGTCGCGAGGTGGGGCTCCTTGTCCAAACCAACTTCGAATATGTCATCCGCCTAGCCAACATAACAAGAATATAAAAAATCCCTTTTAATTAAAATACGAAAAAAAGAATTACAAGACGACTGTACGGTTGTATAATAGCGTTGCTTGCATTATGAAATTTTGTTATTCGTTAGGATGGCGGCATGCTCCTCTGGTCATCCCGTTCCCTCTTTCGTGTCCTTGTCGTCCGTCTCGTCATCACCTCGTAATATCCATGCTTTGACGACTCGAACGGAGATTTGGGCGATTGCAATCTGGGTACCTGTCAAAAGCCAAAAGAAAAAAATTTAGGAGATTAGAAATCGCGGTCGAATCTGACTTCGATCGACCCCCTTCCCCAAAGACTGACCTTGATAGAGTGCGATCGGGAGTGTGACGGCCGACTGAATATCATCCCCGTATGCTGAATACATGATCGAAATCAACGGAGCACCCAACACGAGTCCTATTTTAAAAACAAAAGTGAATCTGGTGATCAGAAATACGACTTCACGGCAAAGAGCGAAAGAAGAAGAGCGGGGGGAGACACAAAGGTTAAAAAAAGAAAAGTAAAGACGGACCCTTGGCGGCCCCGCAGAAGCAAATAGCAGCCGTCTCCTTTTTGCCAAACGTGATCCGCTTCACAAATCGACGAAGTGCACGCATGTAAGCCGGTTCTTCTTCTTGTCCTCCGAAACAAGGCAAGAGGGGACTCTTGGGAGGAGGGAGCGGCGGTCGAGCACCCCACAAACAGACGAGGCTCATAACCAGATACAGCGCCACATTGAGAAAAGCGACGAGGATGATCGTCTCGCTCGATACGTGCCAGAATATCCTCGTCGCAAACTGGTTGCAAAACGTCGACCAGACCAAGACCAGCATCAGCACTTGATCTGCTCGGCGGCACGTTTCGTCAGCAAGAATAAACATTTTACCCGGAGAATCCACATCCACATGGGTGGTTGTGACCAAGAGAAAGAGAAAGGAGAACACGAACTGATATAGCTAAACTTGAACTGGAGGGATATTTTCTTCACTCGCTCGGGAGAAAGGTTTTGCAGAATTTGTCCGACGATCTATCGCACAGGTTAATATAACCTCGTAAAGGTGGCGAATGATACTCACAAGAGGGCCGAAGAGACATGCCGAGAGTTGTTCGATCATATGCACATAGATCCCCGTCAACCCGCCGCTCCCAGACGAGTCGGGTATTGTGAACCCGTATTTCTGTAGTGGCCGTATGTAGATGGTAAGGAGAGATGGGGTGATGAACACCCCAATCACATTCCCAACGACGACTTCTGCCGTCGCCGCCTCTACATTTCCTCCTGCGTTTCTCGTCATCGCAACATTGCTCGCTCTAGTACCATCATAGCGCAATTAGTTCAGATATGCATGAAGAAAATGAAAAGGTAAATACATACAGAGTCGTAGGGAGCACTCCCATCGTAATAATCCCCCCAAGAACCGTCCGATCCAGATGGGTATTCCCAGAGCCAACGATCGCCCAAATGACCGCATACACCACCGCCGAAAACCCGAAAAAGGAGATGATCTGAGTGACGAAATGCAAGTACCAGTTCAACGCCTGATTGATCAAATGGCGCGTCGACAACGACAAGCCCGTGAGCAAAAAAATGAGGGCGATCGCGCCCCATTTGACTGTATATTCCGCTCGAATGTAACCCCCTGTCTTTCCGACGCTAGGAAACGCCCAGGCGAGCAAGATGGCGAGTCCGAGACCGAAGATGAGCCATTGGTCGAGGCAATAATCGACGACGGCTTTGCCCCATCGCCGCCAACGCGGCTGCTGCTGCTGTACTCTCGCCTCTTCTTCCTTGGGTTTCTCGTCCCCTCCAACGGTTTGATGATCCGAGCCTATCGATGTTTGGGCTGCAGTCGTCGCTGCAGACGGTTTTTCTTCTAGGATAGCATTATCGTCTGCTGCTGTGGGCAGCGTTGACATTCTACTACTTATAGCTAGAAAACGATGAACGAGACCGGTGCTTGGCGTCGGATTTCACTCCTTAAATAAACCAACGAAGAAAGGAAAAAAAGATAGTGTCAAAAGTGGCGTCAAGATAGTTGGGGTTGACGTGATGAACGGGACTCCGCCCGGATACCGGTCCAGCTCGGCAGGCGGCAGAAAGTATTAGTGCATATAGATAACGACAAGAGAGGAAGGAAAAATAACTCTGATTGCACTAAAGAACAAGACTGGACTAATGAAAGGCGATGCACGACTCTGCGATCTACAGAGCCTTCTCTGTCAGATTGAATCGCTTGAATGTGTATCTGTTCGAAAGAAATTAGCAACCTCGCACTGATGATTGAGATAGAAACTCACCCCAAGAATGCGAGGTCTTTGTTGCTGGCACTGGTATCGGCACCAGAGGGCTGATCGGGCACCGACTCTAGGTCCTCTGTAGGGAAGTAAGAGGTATCGGTAATAGAGCGCAAGAGTGGTACGAATGGAGCATCAATCTCGCGAATCGCGTCCCACTCCACCCCATAAAAGAACGAATGACTCTTGATCTGCTCGACATTGAATCGAACGTTTTGCGAAGTGAGCAATCTGAACGCATATATACCATTTGTTAGTGTGAAATTTAAAGCAGCCCGTTGTGCGAGAGACGACATACCCTCGGATCATCGCTTCCGATTCTCGACTCAAGTGGACATCATCTGGGAAGATGAGGTTGTTTCTCCAGTCGAGGATCTTTTTGTAGGTCTCGTGCGTATTCTCAGAGCAGAATGGTGGATAACCGACCAAGCACTCAAACATAATTGCTCCAAGCGACCACCAATCACACTCGTTACCGTATCCTTGCATCAGGAAGATCTCTGGAGCAATGTAGTCCGGGGTACCAACGGTAGAATAGGCCTGCATTCATACGTATCAGAAATGACGTTTGAAGAGAAACTCAAAGCGCAAGATTCTTTTTCTTACCAGTTTTCGTCGATTCGCTTTCCATGTGGCAATCTTATCCTTACTTGTCATAGTAAGGTGAATAGGATTGACCATTACGCTGTTTCTCGACGGAGCGGCGCCTTGCTGCACTCCATTTGCGGAATCTAGCAATTTCTGATAGTATGCCGAGTCGTGCTGCTTGTGAAAGCCCGTCGACAATCCGAAGTCCGATAACTTGATATGCCCGTCTTTGTCGATCAAAATGTTGTCAGGTTTGATGTCCCGATGAATAAAGCCGAGATTGTGGACGGCTTCAATGGCCAACACACATTCTGCCATGTAGAAGCGTGTGACATCTTCCGAGAATGTATCATATTTGATCAGCATCGTCTATTTCAAATTGAGTTGTTGACGCGTTGACGCCGTAGATAATCGTACCATTAAATCACCACCGGGCAAAAACTATGAACCAAATCAGACAAATATTTATTTTGGATAACTTTACGTACCTCCATGACTAGATAAAGATATGCAGGGTCCTGGAAAGAGTAGAAAAGTTGGACGACCCATGGAGAATTTGATTCAGCGAGCACGTCACGCTCAGCTCGAACGTGTGCGAGCTAAAAGTATACTTTCAGATGAAAAGAGTGTTTTGCTTCTTGAAAATCTCCTACCTGATCTCGTTTAAGCATTTCATTCTTGTGCAGTGACTTCATTGCGTATATCTTGCCAGTGTCAAGCTTTTGCACCAGTCGGACCTATCCATGTTATTCAATAAAGCAAAATCAAATACTTTTCGTCTGAAACAGACCTCTCCAAAGGCACCCTTTCCAATAACTTTTACCGTTTTGAAGTCGTCCAGCCCAAGCTTGGTCCTTTTCAATCGCAAGAACGTAGACTCCTTTCGACCAAGAGCCTGTAGCTGACGTTGTTTTCTATCATCTGACGTGGTTGTGTCGGCAGCGAGCTTTCGTTCCAACTCGACACGCCTGTGGCGGTAAAACGATTGACCTCAGCGGTGTCCATTGCATGCATAGAGAAGGATAATCTGATCTAAGACATTGTTACAGACCTGTTATTTCGTTCTACGGCGGCTTCGACGGCGAGCTTGTAGTAATGCTCAAGCTTCAGCTGAGCTGCTTTAGCCTTCGGAATGGCATCTGGAGAAAAGTTTGCAGTCGATCGATCAAAATATACATAATCTTCCTGATTTTTATCTCCTTGCGGCGCTGGAGAAGATGGTCCTCCGGCCGGTTGCGGTCTCTGGCTTGAATTATTACTGATCTGACGCGGACGCGTTTGCGGGACGTTCATAACGACAAGAGACGTTTAACCGTAATTGGTTTGACAGGTCTCCCCTCAATGCTGAGTCCAAGATTTGACGCACTCAGACGTGGTCGGCGCCCGGGTAAGAGGGCTCTCCTGCCACCGGTGGGATACAAGTGTTTTACATCAGGTTCTCTGCTCTTCCTCAGTACAATCCTGATTTAGATCCGCTTCGGGAGAACCGAGGGAGCGTAGAAAGCTCAGGAAGACCCAGTTGTGACCCTTCATCTCCATGTCGTACCAATAGTTCACCGCGACTACCTTCCCATGCTTGTCGGGGAGTTGCTGGACGTAGTGCCACCACCCTGATGGCAAGTAAAGCATCTGACCTTCGCGAACGATGACCGTGATTGGTCGAGTGAGAGGGAGCGGCTCAGTCGCGTTCCGAACTGACGACCATCTGACGGTTCTTCCTGGTGAGACTGCCAATTCCAATCGATCATCCTGATTACGTATCCACTGGGCATGCTTATAATTTCTCTCTGCGGAATCATAAGTAAGGAGCAGCGATCCTTAGTGGCCTAACCTTTCATGCACCACCCTTCTGTGGGTGGATATAGAGTGAACAACTTTGTTCCCCTAATCACGGCATATATGTTCTCGTAAGGATCTGCCATTCAGTCAGTCAGCAAACGGGCATGAAAGGGAATACGAACCACTATGAATGCTGGTTACACTCTTATGATTTCCAATCCAGATGTTCACAGCATCAGGTTTCCTGCCTATGCCAATCTAATGAATTTCATCCACGCGCATGATAATGCCAATACCTACCTAGCGCCTCCGATGCCCAAGAAATGTCAGCAGGTGCGTCGTTTCTAATACCTTCAAAATCCCCTCCTTTCTCCATTTCTAGAGCTAGGTTGTTGTTTTGGCTCTGTAGATAAACAACCTCAGGGGATTCTTCTGGCTGACCGAGGGGGGCGAAAGTCAAGTGGGTGCCAATCCAAAGAATATGTAGCGAACCGGATTCTAAGACTTTCAAGAGCCTTCTCATTGGCATTCTTTCGTATGATGGCTCCACGAAGTACGTTTCCCCTTCGTGAACCAATAAAGCATCCGCTCGCCTAATAGTCACGAAGTTTGGGGAGTGAGGTCTGTAGATCGACTTTTAGTAGGATATCTTACCCATCTGGCGTGATTGCAACCTGCACATCGCCGACATTACTGGATAAATATTCATCGGTCCATTTGTTTCGCAGATCCAGAGGACAATCTTGTTGGAATTTCAGTAAGATATACCTTTTAGTACAGATTGTAGCTTACTCTCAAACAATACTGGCCTCGATATATGCACCATTCGTAGGAAATCGAGCGCCTTTGGTGCCCCATTGTATACTTCATGCTCCTCCACGTTGAGCTCTGCAACATCGCAGTTAATGGGATCCTAATCCAATCTTTCCGAACTGACTTCATGCCTTGGTATTCTTGAATAATGCGACGAGCGATAGCGTCGGTCATGGTTCAAGACAAATGCCACTTGGATGTTTACTACACGCAACCTTTACTATCTCAAGATATCAGCGGACGTTGTTCTCCCTCTATATGTTTATCTAGACCGTCAGCATACGCAATGGATGACAGACTACGTCCTACAACAAGTCCTGCGTGATCTGAAACCTTTGCAAGTGGCTATTCACGCTCTTTTTAGCGTCGTCTGATTGAGCTTCCGCAAAAGAATAGGACCCAAAATTGCGTTGGAAGGAGATGAACTCTATAGCTTGGGGACTAAAAACCCAAAAGCGACTGTGGATGTAGTTCGGGGTGGCAAGTCCTCTCTGAGCGAGCTTGTTGGGCAATTCACTGACGTTCATTAGAGGGATATCAGTTTGCCTTTTTCTTCAGAAAGATGGAGCAGCACGCGATATTGATCAAGGTAGACTTAATACTACAGTGATTGACTTATTCGACTGAACCGCCCATAACACTAGTCTCGCAACTTTCAGATGGCTCCATATTCGCGTACTGTTCCCTCTCTGAGCAAAGATTTAGGCAATTCTTCGAATTTAGCCGAATCGTCGTTGTCGCAAGCTAGGGACACTCGAGGAGAAAAGAGGGCAAGAGTTTCAGACAGTGATGAAGAGAACACGCCGATGGAAATTGACCAACCACAGGGTCCAATGGCGCGTAGGTCCAAGAGGAAGAAACAGCGTACTGTTCAAGAGAGTGATTCCGAATCAATGCCTGACAATGAGGACGCAGACCCCGATTTTGCACCTGATGGGGACTCCAATACAGAGAACCCCTCGAAGGCTACAAACCTTGTCATCAAAGAGGAGGAAGCTGATCCCATACTCCCACCCCAAGCCAGTTTCTCCGCGCCAATCGACGTCGACGAGGACGAAAAACCCAAGATGGCAATGAATCTATCGTACTCTGGATATCCCATCCCAGGGAGATATCTTTGCGTCATCGTTGAGCCATACCCGCCACTACGACCAGATCAACTGCCGCAGCCGGTAGCACAAGAACTTCCAGAGGCCAGGTTCCGGGCACCTGAGGTCGTTCCACGCCTGCGAGATATTGATAAGGCCCCTCTCAACTCACGACAAGGTTCTGTCAGGTTACGATCCGAAACTCCGCTTTTCCTCCCCGAGGATGTAGACGAGGCTGCAAACGAGCAAGTCTTCACATATAACGCAAAAGGGAAAGCGAAACAACTGCCGCCCGTTCCAATGTTTCATGAAGGACTTAACAATGGGAGTAGTGATGAAGATGAAAATGGAGATACAGATCTGATCGCGTTTAGTCAATCTCTGGCAAACGTTCGGTATCAGATCGATGGTAGCGATTCTGAAGAGGATTATTTGAGAGGAGATGCTGATGAAAAGGCAAGGTTGATAGAATAAACTCGACGTAGTGAATACGTACGATATAGGAATAGCAATGTCTCACCCGCGTCCAAGCTCTTGCAGTATTTCTGCCCTTCGCTCCTGATTAACCTTCCTGAAGCCAGCTGGACTCATCTCGAAGGTTGCCTGCCCTCCTGAGATCGCGCGTAGCCTCGACTGATAGTCCAGCATTTTGCTAAGTGGAGAGAAAGCGAAGACAGAACGCTTCTGTCTTGTTGATGTTTGGTCACCGCTGCTACTCACCATTGCAGACGGTGAGATCCATTGTGGCGGAATATACAGTCCGTCAGCGGTGAAAGCTGTCAGCTCGTGGGTATCTCCGAGTGAAGAGAGAGATGTTACATCTGTAAGCATCTCCTGGATTTCTCCTCCGTTCTCGGTTAAATCCTTCACTACTTTGCCCATGAAGGTTTCGGGAACCGAGACCTTGACGTTAATGAAAGGTTCCAAGACACCCCCAGATCCTGAATTTTTTAGGATTTGACGTAACAAGGCAGAGGATGCTGAGGCAAGGGCTGCTGGGGGAGAGCCGGGGGAGAGGACGAATGACTTTATAGTGATACACGTCCTGGTTATTGGTAGACCCGTATAGGGCGATGCAGAGAGCGGCCCTAGGAGCCCTTGGATAACGGCAACTAACTCCAGCGTTATCTTCCCTGTTGGGACTGTTACGGCAGGTAACCTCTCCCCACTGGGTCCAATGACAAGATTTCCGTCCCAGTCGTCACCTCCATGTTCGTCCTCCGCCAGTTGTCTGACAGAAAATTCGACGAGGGCGTTGGACGGCTTGCCCAGGACATCTTTGTCCCAGCGCAATGATTCCACGACGTCGTCCTCCTTGGAAAAAGTCTCTTTGTAGCTCACTCTCCTTCGGCCTAAGGAGCAGTGGGCACCAAACTCGTCCTTCAGCCGGCCTTCCACGATTTCTAGGTGGAGTGCCCCCAGTCCATGGACAAGGGTTTGTCCATCCTCCTCGGTCCATCGCACAGATGGGTCCGTTCTTGAAAGGGAAGTCAGCGCATTCTGAACAGCTTGTATGTCAGATTGACTCTGTGATACGACGGATGCGGATATAGTGGCAGGAAGTGGTACAATAGACCCCAAAGTACTTTTCGAGTCTATTACCGACGTAAGAGTATCACCGGTTCGAGTATGTTTGAGGCCTAGTATGACTCCAACTGATCCATATGGTAACGAATCGACCTCTCTATGCTCTGCAGCGTAGCAAAGGAGTAGTTTCGAAATGCGTTCCTTCTGTCGAGTAGTCGTATTATATAGTGTGGTTGACTTTGTAAGCGTACCTTGATGAATGTGAGCAAATGCAAATCTTATATAAACCTGACACACCTCCATATATTCGGACAAATGTCATCCAGCCTTTTTGTCTGTCCCAACCCACTTTCCAAGCCAGGATACTGACTGGTCCACGCCTACTAGTCGCTGCCAACTCTGTATCTACATCCAATGGACTGGCAAGGAGCTCCCCGATATAATCCATGAGATTCTTTGTTCCCATATGCTTGAGTGCCGCCCCACAAAAGACTGGTAGGATTTCTTTTCGGAGAGTAAGCGAGCGAAGGTGCGGCATCATTTTCCCAGCTGGAAGGGCAGCGTAAGGATCCTCAGATTCGATGGAGAGAAGTTCATCCATGAGAGTAGGGGAATGAATGGACAGGAGATCTATGAGGTCGGTTCGAGCTTGCTTGAGAGCAGGTAGGAGTGGATGATCTGAGTCGAGGAGCTCCTCAGGAGATCCTGTTTGTACGTCGTCATTGGCTTCTATCGTCTCGCTATCCACTTTCCACTTTGACGCCTTCCAGCCAACAATATCTACGATACCTTCTAACCCAGCTTCTCCACTCTGGTATGCGGTACGGCTGAATGACGCGACGGGCATACATAAGAGGGTCGGTCGGGGGTGAAGTTGATGCGATAGGATAGAGAGTAGTGAGTCACGAAGAGAAGATCCCGGTCTATCGAGCTTGTTGATGAATAAAAGCCGCGTTGGTACTTGATGTCTGTTGGGAGTTAGATGAGGTTTGCATAAGACCGAGGTAATTCATACCGGTTTAGCTGAGACCAAACACCTCTCGTCTGTGCTTCTACTCCTTCTACTCCGTCCAACAAAACGACTGCACCGTCTACGACACGACTTGCACTTTCAACTTCCATACCAAAATCCGCATGTCCGGGAGTGTCGATCAGATTAAACGTCCATTGTTTCCAGTGAACAGGGATACTGGCAGATTGGATAGTTATTCCTCTTTCTCGTTCTGCTGGGAGGAAGTCTGTAGTCGTGCTTCCCGAGTCGACCGACCCTGGGTTCATAACATACTCTGATGCATGCAGTATCGACTCCGTGAGTGTAGTTTTTCCAGAGTCTATTAGAGAGTTCATTGATACGTGGCATAGATACGACGAAAGGAGAATGCATACCAACCTATATGCGCCATTAGCGCAATATTTCGAATATTATTTGCATCGGTATGCACGGCTCGAAAAGTTCTAAATGTTGTTTTGGGTGATTGAGAAGCACATTTTACGACTGTTTTCAGCATCATAGGATGTCAGGTTTCATCCGTTCGATATTGGTCGATTGCAAAAGTCTGTTCCTTTGTTGACCAACCTCGAACCTGGATATGCTGCTTATGAAATCTATTATTCTCTTAGGGAACCATCGTCTATCTCAACTCTCTAAGTTTATCTCCGATTGTAAAGTAAGCTAACTGTAAACTGAAAAGGTGATTGGAAAATGCTTAATCGGTGAGGCACCAAAATGGATCCGATTTCTGCAAGTGAACCAACACTCAGTCTATCAAAACGCAGCTTTTGGTGTTCTTGACTGAGTAATTCTCGTCCGAGGTAGAGATTACGGGCTCCTTCGGTGGGCGTCAGCCCTTGTTACCAGGTTTGGAATTCGCTCCTCAATCCTTACCATTTGCGTCCAAAGAACCGTTTCTTAGGTAAATTTTCACAAAATGTTTTCTCAAAACGTCTGAACACGTCTGACTACACGTTGTGCCCAGTCTTGGCCAAAGCCAACCCGCAGGTTATTCACTTTGACCCATCTACAACTCATGAGTACGGACCCGGACAACTCTGCAGATAACCAGAATGGCACAGATACCATAAATCCGCCCGCAGATACCCTAGAAATGAGACCGACCGCCGCCGAGGTCAACGATGGTGTCTTCCCACCAAATACCCCTTTCGCAGCATCCACCGCCTCTTTTATTTTTGGAGGCCTCTTTTCTCTTAGTTTATGGACTATATTATACAATAGTGGGCTCTGGAGAGCTCTGATAGAGGGGGAATGGGACGGTATAGCATTCAACCAACCTTTCGTTCAGCTGCCGTTCTTCGTCGGAGCTTGGGCTTTTTTTCACTGGGCGGAATTCGTGGTAACTGCTCGCTGGAATCGAGAGAAACTCAGTACTTCGTGTGAGCATACCTATTCATGTATTTTACGTCACCCCTCACTCGCCTTTCATGATAGCATTTCTTCTTGACAACGGAAGGGAATACCATATTGCACACACTATTGCAATTGTCGAATTTGTCCTGACATCTTACTTCTTTCCCAACGCGAAACGTTGGAGTATGGTCACCCCGCTAGGTCGATAATTCGTCGGATCTTCCTGCAACGAGACACTCACGTCAGTTATAGGGATGGGTGTCACCGTCTTTGGCCAGGTAATTCGCTCAGTTGCCATGATTCATGCCTCCACCAACTTCTCTCATATGGTTGCGTACCATCGCCGAGAAGGTCATCGCTTGGTGAAAGAAGGAATTTACGGGTATGGCTTTCAGACCTCTCTATGACAGTCTCAACTGAGAATCATCAGCTGGTCACGACACCCATCCTATGCTGGGTTTTTCTACTGGGGCCTGGGTACTCAACTAGCGCTCCAGAACTACATTTCGTTCTTCGGATACGGCATCGTTATGTATCGGTTCTTTTACAGGAGGATTTATTGTAAGTGCTCATACGACATTCCCGATACACCAGCTCAATATGACTTAGGGGAGGAGAAGGCACTCGTTCGCTTCTTTGGATCTAACTATGAAGCCTATCGAGCTACCGTGCCCACTCGCATACCATTTCTTCGTTAACGACGAAACCAATTATTCGTTGCTCGGCAATACTCTGCATATCATAAGCGTACTGAACACATAATGCATATTTGCCTTTTTTGAAGCGTTGCAGGAAGGGTAAAAAAATACAAGGATCCATTTGCAGGCCTAGTCTGTTGTAATGGTCCCCCTCTCCGAAACATAAATGCCGTCTAAGAACTTTCGGATATCCTTGTTGCGTACGGGGCATGCGCCGTGGATGGAGGCAGCTGCGGTCTTGTAAACATCGAGAAAGGGACAAACGATCCTGTGCGGCTCACCTGATTGCGACACATTGTTAATGTCAATCCCTTCAAGAATAAGCTCGTCCTTCTGAGCTTTCGATTCCGAAATGAGTACTCCTTCTAGCATCGGTACATGTCGAACGGTCTAACGCGAAGTAAGCATCCAGTGAGATCATGGGACAGAACCACTGACCTTTTCTCCTAAGAAGTTTCTGATCTCAACGGACTTCCCTCCATCTTGAATGATGCAGTTGATTGGGAAGTGCGCATACACCAGACGCATCTTGTATTGGAAGCCCTAAATGACAGCGAACATTAGCAGTCGAACGGACAAGAATCTTGCTGAACTACCTTTGTAACTCCGGTGACCATGTTCTCAATCAAAGATTTGATTGTTCTTAGGCATGCGACGTGCTTTCTACCTCCTTGCCAGACAGCGAGGGTGACTTTGTTGGCCTTGCCCTTAATGAGCTGGATATCCATGTTTATATGTCGTACATTCTTCTCAATCTTCCCTCGAGGACCCTCGACGCAGATGAGTCGCGACTTGATGGCAACCTTTACGTTTTCTGGAACATCAAGCTCTTCGGTCTTGAGGATGTCACGCATACTGGATTGAAACTATTTGTTGAGTCGATGATTCAAATGTATGATAGAGGTGAATTTGCGTACTTGGCTGGAGGAGTTTTAGGATGGGCGGTACTCGACTTTGGTTTAGTATTTGGCGCCTTTGTTTGTGGGCTGGCTGTGCTGTGCTCGCAACTTGGTTCCCGCCGCATCCGGCTCCAAACGCCTGATACCACTCAGAAATTCCACAAAAATAGATTGATCAGCATAGTCGTCGCGGAATCAGAAAAAAGAGACTTTTCTCGCGAAAGATCTGCTCTATAGCCGCGCCTTCCAGACCTAGTCCAGTACTTGGTTTCGAGTCCCTTTCCTGATAACGAGAGCAGAGTTTTGTGCACTTCAGTGTCACTAAATTGTTTTTTTGCTCACTGTGTGTTCGTCGCTGTTCGTTATCTGTTGAGATCGACAAGTATCCTTCGTCGTCATGGCCGCTTACAACGCATACGCCATCCCAACGTCGTACTACCCGCCGCCATCTCAGCAGCCCCAGTCGTACCAGCATCAGTATCCCGGTTACTATTCTTCGAGTCCCCAGCCTCCTTATATTGACGAGAATAATTTTCGCTCACTTTACACCCAGCGCCTCGGCGCCCTGACTCTCAATTCCCGACCGATAATCCAGGACCTTTCCATGCTAGCCCAGAACTATCCTCAAATGGCTCATATCGTCGTGGACAGCATTGAGCGCCAAGTTCGGACAGTGAGTATCTCATCCATCGGCGGCTGACCCCACTTGCATTTGGCTCGTTCTGATTACTGATTTCCCATTAGGTATCAGCACCATTCAAACTACCACTTTTCTATCTCTTGGATTCTATTGCTAAGAATGCCTTTGAACCGTATGCAGCCGCATTTTCACCTCGAATTGTTCGCTTGTTTTTGGATACGTACTATGCCGTTGACCAGCCAACCCAGCACAAGATGCGTGAGATGATGGCTACGTGGAGGAACGGCTCTCCGTCTCAGAGAGAACTCTTCGGACCAGATGTGCAGAGTGAGATTGAGCGTGTCTGGGGTAGTTCGGTACGGAGGCTGCTACCTATCCCTCGATCGAAGTCACTCAAAACGTCTGCTTTATCGATACAGCGGCAACCGACGGCTTCGCAGGTACAAACAGAATTGGATGTTGTATTAGTACAGAAAGAGCGCGCTTTACAGCAGAACCCTTACAACGAGATCCTCCCGAGACACATCCAAGCTTTACATGAGGTTTGTAAATTATCATTCAGTCGCCTTTCAGAGCTAACATCCACGTCCTCTAGTTGCGCAAAATGCTCCCAACGATGGGCACCAGCGACCTGACCGCGACATTGACCAGACTTCGTGAAATGGCTAGGGCTACGGCTCAATCTGTACCGGCCCCACCCCAACCTATGCCGCCTGTCTCTTATCCAGCAGCAGCGCCCTTCCCTACTGCTCCACAACTTCCTTATTCGTATCCACCGCCGATCCCCCCAATGCCACTACCGGCTCACCTTCCTGCACCCGTCGTCTCATTGCCTCCCCCCGCATTGAATACGCAGAGCATTATCTCTCTTCTGTCGTCAATAACATCGCTCCAAACTGGTACAGTAGCCGTTAATGCTACCACCTCAGTTGAGATCTCGGGCTCTACGTCTATTGAGGAATATGAGAAGGCATTGCTTCAGCGCAAGATAAAGTTGACCTCTGATGATATTACCAAGTAGGTGTTAAAATAGTGGTTGCTTCGATGCTCTCATGCTGAATACCTTACCAGAACGACACAAGTTCTCCCGTTCCTATACATCAAAGACGCACCTCAATGCAATGAATGTGGCATGCGTTTCCCTGCTGGAGAGGATGGAAAAACCAAGTTGCGACATCACCTCGACCAACACTTCAGACAAAACACGAAAGCCACTGATAATGTCGGACGAGGATTCTCCCGCAGTTGGTTTGTCGGTAGAAAGGTAAGCCCCTATACTAATCCTTCCATCCCGACCCAGTGCTCAAATTATTTCATAGGACTGGATTGCCGATATTTCAGACCACTCCCTGAATAAGGGGAAGCGGCCGGCAGTCGTGTTAACCGAGAAGCAAAAGGCTGAAGCGGCTGAAGCACTAAGAAAAGAGCTTGAATCAAAAGTTATCATCATTCCGCCTGGTGAAGAAGGGAAGGAGATGCGGTGTGCCATCTGCACTGAACCTATCCGGGTCGAGTTCCTGGAAGAAGATGGCGATGGTGACTGGGTCTGGAAGAACGCAGTGAGGGTGGATAACAAGGTTCGTGAATTGCTTCTTCGTCCAATTGCCATTACTCACAGTACTGGGTCCAGATCTATCACGCGACCTGCCATCATGACTGGTCCACCTCGAGCTACAATAAGAATCGCCTTATGGACAACAGAGGAAGTCGCCAAGGAACACCAGAAGTTCCATCCCGTGATGGAACGACACCCCAACGACTGAAATCCGACTCTCCTCGAACCCCTCCGTCACGGCTATTGACGGTTGCTGGAACAAAGCGAAAGGCAGGGACTAACATTGAAACCACCGGATCATCGGCTTCGCCTTCCTCAAAAGAGGGCACACCTTTATTAAAGACCGCAGGAGACGAGCCTCGAATCAAACGGAGGGCGATTCAAACATGATCCAATCTCATTGGGTTTCCGGTTTTTATTTTCTGTTTGGATAGAGATTCTCTTTGGACTTTTTTGTATCACGCGACTCGTCTTTATTGTGGCTATTTCATGTACGCCCGGGTAACCTGCAATACTAGCTTTGTCTTATCCTGTAAAATCTTTTACATTTGATGTGAACGCTTCTGAGGCAGCTCTATATCATCCGGTGAGGGTCACTCCGCTAGTCCCCATTCAATCTGTTTCCCCGCCCAGAAGGGTATGACGGTTTCGTCCTTGAGAGATAGGCTAGGGTAAATTGTATATGGGATTTTCCGGATACGTATAATCGATGGCTGTTCGTCCTCCACTTTGTAGAATCGACGACCATTGGTGGAGATAAACGCCACTAAATTATCGAGTGCTCCAAAGGAGTCCAGTAGATGTGCAACTAGTGGGAGGAGGATGGGCGCTGTGTAAACACCAGCCGCACAAGGCTGGTCTGGTGTTGCCATAGCCTTTTTGTCGACGTGATGAGGAGCCGAATCAGAGCCTAGGAAGAAACGAGGGTGTCCTGTTTAGATTGCCGAGGGAATTGACAACGAAAATTAGCCATGCCGTGAGCGATACACATGAGATCAGAATGCGATTGGCAAGGAACGGGAGCGAGACCCATTGGTGCTAGGCACGTGGTTTCTCGACGATGGGGTGTAACGCAACACGACTTACCTTCTCTAATGACTGCTCTTAACGCCTCACGATCTTCAGGATACTTGGCTACAGGTTTGCAAAAGTTGAACGATTGTCCGGCCCAATCATCGACGGTAAGAGCAAGATGATGAGCTGTGATTGTGCATGCAACCGTCGGACCCAATGTCTTTACGGTTTCTACAGCCTCCTTCGTGGTCGCGTGCTCCAAGACGATCCGTAAACGAGGGAAATCTCGATGCAGAGCTTCTAGATGTTTGAGAAATCGCCTTTCCGCGTTGAGGACACATGTGTTCTAGCCGTATTTGTCCGCAGTCAGTATGAATGGAGGACAGCCGAATCCGGTGGGTGGAGGCGACACTAGGGTTGTGGACATACCGTGTTGGGATCGGATGGTATTTCCCCATGCAGGTTCAGAACCATGTCTTCTTCTTCCATTGCTTTGAAGACAGGATAGTATGCTGAATATGATTCGATGCCACTCTCCGAGTTTGTTGTAACGCCTCTCGGATACGATTTCACGCCTAAATAGTCGACAATCGATTGTCACTCCGGTGACTTATCCGAGTAAATTGCTTTATTAACCTACTATTCCTGCACGCTTAGCCTTGTGGATCTCACGCGGCGTTAACTGTGGGGACAGATACAAGGTCATCAAGAAGCGGACGGATGGTTCAATAGCCTGTAAGCGTGCTTGATACTCCAACGCTTGCTCGGTAGTTGTAATCGGTGGTGTTAGATTTGGCTTTCCAGGTTTCGTGATCTGTCAGCCGGACATCTCCAGCGGGTGGCAGCACACTACCATCACGTATGCGAGCGTGAAACCTCCTTGACGGACATGAGGAGTAACCAAATCACATAAATCTCCTTGCCGAAGATGGACATGAAAGTCAGCGGGGCCGGGTATTTCCAGCAAGGTCATGGTTCGGGTCCAAGTTTGGTCGTCGACCACTTCCGAGCTGCGATCACACCTGACCTAACGGTCTCTTAACCAAAGGCTCGCTCGAAGGGTATAAAACAGTCGTGGATTCATAAGGGAGAAGAAAAAACAATCATAGAACGACTCATCCTCTCTTGCTCAACAACGCCTTGACGTCCTCATACTTCTCTTCTTCGATATCCGACTCTTGGACCACAACCTCCCTCAACGAACGCGGTCCATACTCCACGAACGACAAAACCTCCACACCATCGACTTGCTTGCACCTGATCAAGTGCAGAGAATGAAGATGCGCCAGATAAAAGTTGCCTCCACCACCCTCAAGGGTGACTGGACGGAGCGCTGCTCCTACATAGTGGGTCGTATGCTCGGTACAGTTCTTAAAGTAAAGGTGCTTGAGTATCGTCTTGTTCATTGTTTCGAATATGTGGCTGCGGATAGCCAAAGGCTCATAGTCCTTGTCGAGTCCGCAGAGTTTGAGAGTTTCGATTGGGAGCTCTCGGAGAAAGTCGCCAACGGCCTGGAGATCCTCAGACCGGCGTTTCTTCTCCGAGCCCTCATCGTCGTCGTCTCCATCTACTGAAGCAACATCCTCGTAGTTGCTAAAGTGGACGGAGACACTCATGAGTGCTGGGAGATGACGCCGATGCTGTAGACCCACCAAAGACGTCCGTAAAAGTATGGGACTCACAGTCAGAGACTTGAGACGAGCCATCTGAAGCGAGTCCGGGAAGGGTTCAGCGTGCGCCGTCAGGCCAGAGTTCTCGAATGCGAGTAGGCGTAGCTTGACGATGGAGGGGAACGATTTGCAGAGGTGAATGATCGACGTCTGTCCTAGGATGCTTCCTGTTGAAGGACCGATGGAGAGCACCTCGACTGTCGGAAAGACAGCGTTATGGATCCAAGCTATATTGCGTAGCTCGATCTTTCGGAGAGCCTGACACTGTGCGAGGAATCGCGAAGAGGGAACCGTAGTAGGTCGTTCCTCCACAGAGCCCAGGAGGCGCATCGTCGAAAGACTGGGAGTGGCCAGCGGCCACAATTTCCAGCAAGCAGCGAGATCACCGGGCTGCGAGAAAGATGCGAGGAGTTCGAACCACTGGGGCCTCATGGGGTCAAGGATACGACGCAGCTGCGTAAACCATTCGGTGCTCAAGGCATCAGAATTAATGTCCTGGAAGCAGAGCGTCAATCGCGATGTCCCAGCGAGATGAAGGATACGGTGGAGGCGATCCGTCAAATGGTTGATGTTCATCCTATGCTGCGAGTCAAAGTCGATGTAGATGAATGCCCACAGCTCAGGAGTGTTCTCTGCGGCGAGGCGAAACTGGCGGCAGACAGCTGACAGCACGAAAGGGGCACGCATGCCATAGTGCAGGTGGCCCTGCTTCACCCCAGAGAAGAGGTGTCGCGCCCACCACGCATCTCTCCAGAAGACGAAAATTCGACCGAGGATATCGAGCGGGTAATCCCTGATGCGATGGGAGCTGAACGAAGAGTCGCGCCGATCTACAAATCTGAACAGCTCATCATCCGTGACGTCTGAATCCCCGCTTTCGGACATTGCAGCGGACATTGCAGGTAAGATATTCGCGTGTGCTAAAGGGAGCTAGTAAGTACACTTATAGGTCCCCATGGGGAACGAAAGGGGAAAGGCGTACGATTCTGGCTGTGAGGGGACCCTATTCCCTGTTTGATCCGGGGGTGCTTCTGAGGAAGATATTGGTGAGTTGCGTTTATTAGACTTTAGGGTAAGACGACTAACCTATTGGTAGCCCAAGGCGATTTGAGTGAGTCGCAGCCAACGAACATATGCACACATCCTCAGCATTTTATAGCGCAATCTTGAGGTCTGGAGGAGAGGTGCCTCGTGCATCAGGGTTGCATAAGTACCGCAAGGCGAGTGTTTCCAACATACCCCGTTTGGCTCGCTGAGAGAGCGAGATATTCAGGGCTGAGAGCAAGAAAATAACGCGTTAACAATCACGGATTCAAACCCGAATAAGCACGGGTGGAGAGATAGCGCCAAGCGATGGAGAGGTGAATGAGACAACGCTCGGAGGGATGAGCAGTTTCTGCGTTTTCTTTCGATCACTGGCGTGTCATGGAGAATGCGAGCTACCCAACGAATCGCGGCATGGCCACACTCGAGAGCCAACCGGCTGCTCGGGGGCCCTGCAGCCGCTCTATTGGAGTTCTGGATGGCTGGAGCAGTAGCACCATCAGGCGACGTAGGCATCGTTCTTATCGAAGAGATCTCGGAGTCAAGGGCTGCCACACACGTGGGCAGTAAGCCGTCCGTGAGCGTCCTTCAGTCTTTCTACACCGCCACGGTGCTTACCACTCCGTTTTGCTTACCTCTAGTTGACACTAGAATGACTTTGCGACGGGAGGGTGGCTTACTAAGCATGGGGGAGGGCCAACAGTTGCGACGAAATGTTCGGCGCTGATAACGTCCAGGCCCCCGCTTTTTTACGTCCGCTTTTCTCGGCGAAAAGGGACGAACAGGTTTTAGCCCTTCTGCTCGACAGAGGCACCAGTCATCGCCAGGGATGGTGCGGGACACGAACTGCCACATCGCGTTAGCTCCAGGATCTACCGTGGGAGGTGTAGATCCTAATGCGCTGCACAGAACTCCAACTCGCGCCAGCGGGCATGAGTGGGTGCCTCTGGAACAGTGACAGAACGATTTCGGTGCAAGAAGGTGTTCGGAGAACGAGGTGTAGATGGATATTCCTCTGGGCCTATCTGGAACTTTTGAAGTAGACGTTCCAGGGATGTCGGATGGCTGGCTCTCTTTCGGCGCTTCAGTGAATGGAAGCTGTTCACAAGTCCTCAATCCCATGCAACGGAGAAATCGTGTAAGTACCTATTATTCATTCTGGTACTTAACCGCAATCTCAGGCGGCCGGATCTTGGGGGCGAGCCTCTGTCTCGGAACGCCATTACTCCCATCCCGGTTGGTCATGCGTTATCGCAATCTATCCGTGATCATTCAACATCGAGGAACCATCTTCTTTTGCACCAGTCCCCTACGATCAATACGATGTCTATTACGACGCCTTTGGAGCCATACCCCTGTGAGTATGCGTCACTTTCAGAGATAAGGAGTCATGAATTTTTCTTAGTATTGCGCGAGATGTCATCAGGGTTAGAACGTACCGATTTAATATGGTCCCAACAAGCCCTCATCTGAGAGCTCATCTGGGATGACGAACGGTATTACGAATGTACTATATCCTTTATCCCAGGTCAACGGTGCTATGTACAACGGCCATCGGGAATACAGAGAGATACAGTCACGTAGTGAATGATAATCCAGAAAGAGAATTGAAGCAGTGACATCAGTCAGTGGAAGAGAAATCCAAAACGGGTATGACAACGATATGTCGTGCGTTACAAAGAGAGAATTTGTAGTAGTAGAGTTGAACGAGTGTAGCTGTTGGGGAAGGCAATGAAGGAGACTGTGCGGTCGAGGTGTGTGGGCGTGCAGGACTGTGTCAGCACTAGAGTGTTCTATGTGAGTGAACATGCTCGCTATACGCCTTGAACCCGCGTGTTTGCAATGCTGAGGGGACTGTCATCAGTTGGAGTGTGTTCCGTGATAATGGTGACCTAGAAGAGATAAGCTTATCGAGTTTGGAGTCTAAGTATGAATGTATACCTGGATCTCGAGATCTTCAGCATTGGATTGCGGTTTAGGAAACGTGTCTAGGAGCTGTCTGGACGAACCTCGTCGTCCATGGCCGATGAGAGAACGTCCTCCATTCCCTTGAATATCCTGTCTTTCAACTTCATAGGCGGCACTAAGGCGCTTGTTATCCGGGGAAATGGGCCCTAATTTTCCACCTGTTGGTGCAATAGTAACGGAACCGCCCTCTACGACGTGTATTTGACCCTTTGAGAGATAGTCGTAGACATTCGAATGGGGACGGGGAATGGCAGGAGGAGGGCCTATGGTGGAGAGGGAGGAATTTGAGTTTTCGTCACGCATGGACAAGAAACCATTGAAGTGAACGGTTGATGGACTCTGTCCAAACGCAATGTCTGGCTTCGACCGGCTTCTCTTAATCTTCTCTCTGAAGATCATTACGGGAGACGAATGAGATGCGCATTTGTCTGATGCGACAGGACCGTCCGTGCTAGACTGAGGACGATTTTCCTTTGGCCGAGAGATCGCAAAGATGACGAGAGCATTGATGGTAACCTTTCATGAGTGAATACGAGGAGAAGGTGCTCTAAACTAGTATACGTACATCCGATGTACAGCTCGCGAGGCAAACCTGTGGACTTGGTCAGGAGCTCAAACATAAAAAAATACAAAGGTATAATCATCATACCCAAGCTAGATTGAATCAGCCTCACATTAACTTGTCGATGGTAACTACTTACCGAGTTGTTTTCCATGTAGAGTGGTGAGAATGGCGATATTGACCACAGACGTACAGAGGGCAGCGGCAGCAGCGCTGTCTGGTGATTAGCTCATCTTTATGATGTGTGGCAGCGGCGTTTACACACAAGCATGTGCGAGTCGCCAATGACCGTAGCTTTGCGTTGGAAAGCTGTCTGCGATAAAGGGGCCACACAAATAAGCCAGTCAAGAATATGTTGAGGAAGATATCGTAAGTCAAGAGAGGGATTGTTGCGATTGTGCGGAGTCCTATCACGCATGTGTGGTCCTCTCGAAAGTAACCGATACGGGCTGTATGAACCATAAAGACATGGTGAAGAAAGAGGAGAATGTGCGCTTACCGATCAGCATCAAGATAAATACGACAAGGTATCCGACAAGAACAACGCAACATACGAGCCAGATCTTGCTCTTCAGTCTTTGCACCGATTTCCCAGCGCTCCATACGACATGTACCTGAGAATGATCAGGCGAGATAGATGTAAGGATAGAAAGTATCGACCTTTTCTGCAAGGAATATGTAAATGATAATCTTACTCGAAGCATAGCTAGGCAGTAGTCAGCCAACGAGAAGTGCGTATCGACATACTCTCACAAGAATATACAAAGATAAATTCCGGACAAACATGCTCCGATATTAAGTGACATCCCCACGCCATTCACGACCACCCCCGCTATCGGTATCGTTAGATGTGCAAGCACAACGATGAGCGTTGACGACGAACAGGAAAAAACGAAGAGCCATCTAGAGCGTCGTCAGCGTCTTAAGAGAATTGAACCAGAAAGTGAGCTCACGAATCCACGAAAATAGCAACGATGCAGAACCTGAAGATTTGTAAGCAGATGACACCTTCTAGGTCATAAATACGACTTGCTTTGCAACGTTCATACTGTTCACAAAGATGCGTCGTGAAAGGCATGCAGCTAGGATTGAACAGCCTGGAGAGGGAGAGGTCAGCTCAAGAAGGAGGCCACAGGGAACTTCATCGTGACTTGCCTAGAAGATGAACGATGGTCGACAGTATCTGATGCCCGTGTGAAGGGAAGAGCACAGGAACAGGGCTTCCAACGCCTGCAAGAGGGTGGGACATGGTGCGCAAGGGAACGGACAACGCGAGAGAGGAAGATCCGAAGAAAGGTAATGAACGTGCTAATGTTCGCTCAGTTCGCTCTTCAGGCAGCGAGAATTGACCACAAAAGACGAGGGAGGGATCAGGATGCAGAAGCAGCAGTGGCGAATTGCTAATGTCTGCTTTATAGCTCGCTCCAGGCAACAACAACGTCATCACTCCCAACAAAGGGAGTAAACTAATCAAAACAAAGGATCACAGCGACCGCTTGACTAGAAAAAAGGTGGCATTGACGAGTTTCTCGACGGCGCGCTCAGTCCAGACAAGAAAGTGCTCTTTAGCAGTACTTCCATGTTTTTAGAGTGTAATCTTTGGGACATTTGGGTAGACCTGGTGTAAATCTTGTTGGCTTGCGGACGACGTTGAGAACAACGTTGCCGTTGGCGCAATGGATCCAGGCGAACAGCCCTGCCTTGGAACTTGGACCCAATTACCGCCAGAATGGCACCCAGTGGCGATGATATTCATGCAGATTTTATCGACAAAAGGTAGCTAGGAAAGCAGTAACATCACTCCATGTACTCAAGCAATATCCCGGATAGTCACATTGCTACTTTTGCAGCCGCCCTCAAAGCCGAGGAGGATGTATCGGATCAGGATGCCTCTGGCGCAAACTCTCCTATAGTCCCTCCTACTCCGAGAACTCATCCGAGAGTAAGAAAGATCAGTGCACTGAGTGACTTTGCACCAATCCAGCAAAAAGTCAAGCGGAGTGGGTATGTCATTCGCAATGCTGGCTGAAGTGCATCTTCTCATATCAGCAGGAGGAGAAAGCGGGTCAAAAGTGCTCCGCAGAGAGAGTTCGTTTTCCAACTCGCCCGGTGGCCGCTACTGGTTAAGCACTACCAGTCTATGTATGCGTGCAATCTGCTGACACTCTTTAGTTTCTGCTTGCAGTGGTCATATTCGCCCAATTCGGTCTCTATGTTGCTATACGACAAGTTGTTAATGCTATAGAATGGTTATTTGCATGTCAGTCATCCACATTCCCTCAGGTCATTCGCTGAGAGCATCATAGGGCGGGGAAGGAAGGGCGTATTACGACAGAAACTGAGAGCAGCTTCTACCTATGAACAGTGGAAGGAAGCAGCAATGACGTTGGATGAATATTTGGGCTTCGATGTCTGGAAACAGGTTCGTGTCGCGTCGATTGGGAAAAGATATTAAATTTAAGCTCTTTACAGGAAGAGGAGGATCCCTATCATGATTATTTGCTTGTGAAAAAAGTATTTAAATGATCGACGTCCCAGTTCAACCACTCATTACGTTTGTAGGTTCGACGATCGCTCCGTATTCTTCGTCAGAAGAACGATGCTAGAGGTCTCCTTGGAGTATTGGATCTATGTCTAAGGGCCAATTTCGCTGGCACCGAAAGCAGTCGGCTTTACTCAGAGGTGTGCATATTCTTGTGAATCAGCCACAACGATGACCTTCTTTCATAGACCTTTTATGGAACAAAGGAATCTGTTGAAGGTAAATAAGTTCTTTCGTCACGATTTCGCGACCAACATATCCCCAGCATATATCTCTGAGGTCGAATCTGCGATCGATTTTGTACGACGGTCACCAGACATCAGCTTGGATGAGAAACGTCGATTTTTCAAAAGCGCAAACAGGAATGTTGGCTCGTCTGCGTTGTGTCTCAGTGGAGGCGCCTCATTTGGATACTGTGAGTCGATTCGATATGGAAGTGTCCCGAATCTCACATGCTGTAGACCATGTTGGCGTCGTAAAGGCACTTTTGGACGCCAAGTTGCTACCTAGAGTGATTGCCGGCACCTCGTGTGGTGCCCTGATTGCCGCTTTGGCCTGTACGCGAACGGACGATGAACTGCAGAAACTCCTCGTTCCAGACCTAGCACATAGGATCACTGGTACGTAAAGAGATGATTTTGAGAATGCGTCTGATAGGTCATCAGCTTGTGAGGAGGGATTCTTCACGTGGTTCAGGCGCTTTCTCATAACCGGTGCACGCTTTGATACCGTGGACTGGGCACAAAAGGTCTGGATAAATCTATTCGGGTCCGTAAATTACTCACTATGATATAGGCAGTATTTTTCAGCCGAGGATCTCTAACCTTTCGGGAGGCATATGAGCTCACCGGGAGAGTTCTTAACGTATCGGTTATCCCATTCGACCGACATTCGTATGTTCTTGTTTGCGATAATAATAGGCAAGAAATTGACGTCTTCATAGCCCCACAAAGCTTCTCAACTATCTGACTGCTCCTGACTGCGTGATTTGGTCTGCAATGCTCGCCTCTGCAGCCGTTCCTGGGATCCTCAATCCTGTTGTTCTGATGCAAAAGACCAAGACTGGTGAAATTACTCCTTGGAATTGGGGGAGCCGCTTTCGCGATGGTAGTTTACGAGTAGACGTTCCCATACAATCCCTGAACCTTTTATTCAATGGTGAGCTTGTCAATGCTGTATGCTGGTTTGATTTTGGCTTAATAATGGGTTTTTGTATTTAGTCAGCCACCCCATTGTGTCTCAAGTGAACCCACATGTGCATCTCTTTTTCTTTGCAAGCCGCGGTTCAGCAGGCAAGCCTGTTGCACATCGAAAGGGTAAAGGTATGTCCTTCATTTCTATGCAAAACCCTTCGGGACTGACTCAATCATAGGATGGCGGTTCGTAAACCTGTTTCTGGTCTTCATTCTACCTAATTATATCGTTACTCCAGTGGAGGTTTCCTCCTGTCTGCAGCTGAACAATTCCTGAAGCACGAACTCACGAAGAACTTCAAGGTCATCCGAGATCTGGAGCTTATGCCACAACTTCTTGGACAAGACTGGAGTTCTGTCTTTCTACAAAAGTTCGAAGGCTCAGTGACGTGAGTAGTTATCTGATGCTGAACTTTCCGAGTATTCTGACAATTCCTCAAGCATCCTACCGAAGACTCGGCTCATGGTGCGATACAATCACTTTTCTCTAGGCTCATCTAAAACAGTGGTATCATAGGACTGGTTTCATATCCTGAGCGATCCTACTCCAGCAGAGCTAGAACGAATGATTCAAGTTGGTCAGCAAGTCACTTGGCCTAGGGTATGTTCGTGTACGTCAATATTCCCATATTACTCATAGAATGGTATAGCTACACATGATAGAGAATCGGTTCCGCGTCGAGCGCAAGATTTTCAGGGGTAGACTTTACGTCAAGCAGGCATCCCAAGTGAAAGGGGACAAGACGCCCATAGAGGGATCATCGGGCCCATCAGCGGTTACTGTTCGAGATGTTCTCTCCTCGACGGCAGTCAATCACGCTGACACATCAAGCGGTGGTGGAGCAGGTCACAGTGACCGCTTGTCCAAGCCATATTTGGCTTCAACCGGTTTGGATCAGATTCCAGTTGAGTCTGACGCCGAAGCTGGGTTCGCAGCAGGATCCGATCGATTCTTCAAGAAACCTCACTCGCAATCAAAGAGCCACCGCAGGGCCTCTCAGAGTTTGGCGCAGATTGACACGAGAAATAGTAACGATCCAACGCAGCTACCGCAAATTGTCGTCCAAGAGAACTCTCCGGAATCCCATAGACGAAACTCGGGGGGTAGCTTTGCGACCATGCCGTCTCCCATCCGGCGGCGTAGGTGGGGCTCCTCCCTGTACAATGCATTTTCGCAGTCTGGAGAGCCACTCACGGCACCCCTACCCAGAGATGATCAGTCACGTCAGACGATGGAACCCTTCCCTTCTCAGCCGCCAGTGCCTCAGACGGCCGTCGACAACAGCAATAACCAGGGTAGATCGTTCTTTGCTCGGTTACGATCGACGTCTTTCAATGCGTTGGCTTCTCCTTTCCGTATGGCAGGAACCTCCAATCGGGAGGCCGATACGCGAAGTTTGGCGAGCGCCCAATTTGCGGACGAGAGATGGAGTAGCGATAGTTCGAGCGAGGACGAGTTCCTGTGGAACGATGGGCAGACGATTGTGGATTCTGGTTTGGCATTGGATGTTGGAGAGGAAGAGAATCAAGTGTGGGGTGGGAGAAAAAGTGGATTCGTCGGTGGAGGTGGACAAGAAGAAGAAGATGCAGATCTGACGGTTGACGTGCAGGATAGCCCCCGAGCATAACGCCATATATCATATTCCCTCGCATATTTATTTCATGTGTCGCATTATTCTTACCGTTATGTAGTTACTGTAGCATCCGTCGACCCTAATGCGTTGAAGACCTCGTGCACCTATGTCATCGCTTCATCCTCTTCTTGAACCTTTCCATCACCTATCAGGAATATCATGATTAGATCCCGAAAGGCACAAAGGGGCAAAACATACTGCCTCGTCTGATGCCACCTCTGTTCGGTCATTGTGCCTTCGTTGCTTTTCGGGCATAGCGAGACCCAACGCTTCATATTTGGCTTGCATCAGCAGTTGCTCATCGGTTTGTTGACGTAAGTGTGGGTTATAGACTGTCAGAATAAAGAAAAAAAAAAGTCGATCAGCACCACGATCGCTGTATCTACGCGTATGAGGAAAGACGTACATCGAGTCGCGGCCAAACGGGCCTGATCAGGGTCTAATCTACCACCCACCACTCGTTGCGTCTGTTTCTCTTCAGCAGCAGCTCGTTTCGCCTTTTCTGTCTCTTGAATGTTCCGTAGTCGAGCGCTATTATATGAATAAGAAGAGTGTAGAAGTTCTCGTTGTCAGAATCGATAAAAAGGGTGAGACCCGAAGGATTTGACACATACTCCATTCCCAAATCGACCTCTGGAATGGCGGACAACATGGCGAGCGAGCTGGTGACGCTTCCCTCCTTGAGCTCCACTCCATGCGTCTTATATTTATCTCCAAATTTGAGCATTTCCTCCTCTGACTTTGTCGGATCCTGTGCAACCTCGGGTTGGCCAGACGAGTCTCCTGCCTTTTCCTTGAGCAGCTTGAGGTTCTCCTCGATATATGCCATCCTATTCAGAATTTGAGAGAGAGGGAGAGGAAGAAGTTCGAAGGTCAGTGAGCTGAACAAGATATCAAGCGCGGGGGGAGGCATACATATGTTTATCCACATCCAACGCATTTGTCTGTTGAGTAAAGTTGTTCTTGCGCACCGTCCGACGCGCCTTGGCAGTTTCATCCTCTAGTCTATAAGCCAATCTGAGGTATCAGAGGACCATACACTAGTGAAAAGAAGGTTAGAGACAATATAAACACTCACCGGTCATCATCATCTCCAGTCAAATTAGGACGTTGGAGCCCATACTGGGGTTTTTCTTCCTCCTCCCCGTCTTCTCCACGCTTTCGTTTCTTTGGTTCTCCTAGGGCGAGCTTGGACGCGTCGATGCCTTGCTTTGCCTTTCGCAAACTCCGAAGGGCCATTATATCCTCCAAGCTAATAACATAATCGGTTTATGTGAGTTTATAAGTATATATGAACGTGTGTTTTCCGTGCCTTAGAGGTGTGGACCCATCTGGCCTGGTTTCCTGCTGTTCTTCCGCTCTCGTTTCTTCCTCCTCAGTCTCTACGACTTCTACCTTTCTCTGATTCTTCGGTCTTGTTTTAGCTTTAAACATGACTGGCGACAATCAATACTCCATGTACGTAAGGGAGAGGTCCAAATTTGTTGATTGCAAATCCAGCCTCCATTGAGCGCTGTTCGAGTCGCTCCCTAATCACAGCGGGCACTACTTTGACGCAGGATCGATATATGAGATCGATATGATACAGATTGTCTACCATACAGAGCCTGAAACAAACGCGCCCAAAGCAAATAAATTCCAACCTTTCCGTATTAGTCTCAATGCCCTCGACGCGTCCGTGTGGCCCTCGGCAGAAACAATACAAAACCATTTCGATGACGAAGGCGACATTGTTTACTTATTCCAGTACTAAAGGAAGCTCAGCAAAGCGAAAAAGGCGGAAAACGGCCAAACCCTGTCTCCTTCCCCTCGGCACCTAATTTCCCCCTATACCGCCGGATGTTTGCAAGCTTCACCCCATCTCTTTGCTGTATCTCACTCCGTTTCGGTCTTCGATGGGAATCCCTTTTTGGTCGAGGTATTCCAACATTGGCCAATAACTCGATAGTGCACGCTCAGTCTCTCGATTGTCCCCACGTTTGGCTCCACGGTCTGTGTATGAGTTATCCGAAAGTTGTCTCCATTCCGATCCGACGATTAACTTGGAAAACCCAGGTCGTTCGCCGTCAGTGAACAAGGTTGATAGTTTCTCTTTGCATTCATCAAGTTTGCTTTGCTCGGTTCTCTTCTCTAGGCCAAATAATACCAGAGAAAGAGGAGCCGACGTGGGCCGGGGCGTGATTGGGGATATGGCGGCGGTTGACAACAAGGTGCGATCAACACTGAGTCCTAATGTGTTCAGTCGTGGAAAGCCGCAGAGTTGGTCGAGTGGGAAAGGTGATTGACAATTTGGATGATCGTAGCGAAGTACAATCTCTACCACTGATTCCCTACATGAGTTAATGAGGCCCATCAGCGAAGATGTGTGATTTTGAGTGATTCTTCCAGAGATTTCAATCGTTTTGATGTTCGGCACCTCGAGGTCGAGAGGGAGAGGATGGTTAGGGTATAGCCAGAACTTGATTCCTAGATAGATGACGCGAGGGAGGTGCAACTTGAGGGTTTGGCCAAAGCTTGCGACTGCAGATAAATAGAGGTGGGATAGGTACTGCATCTTGCAAAGTACCGGGGTTGCTCGCTCCAAACTAGGTGTCAGGTCTCCGTGGAATGGAATCCACAGTGCTTCCAGATTGATGCATTTTTCCAGGAGTGGAGTAAGATCCTCAACGATTGCCTGTATTCTCAATACCTGTACATTAGACAGGCTTTGTGATTGGGTTTCGTACTCCGCATCGGTGAAGGACAACCAACAAAACGACGCAGAGGAGCACGACCCATCTCGTGAGACATCATCGTCGCGGAGTGGTGCACAAGGCCATCTCCTACAGTATTCTCCCCAGTGACTGGTGATCTCTGTTCTTCGTGAAGATCCCGAACAAATTTGATCCTTTTCGTGATCTGGATCTAAGAAGACGACGGGTTTCTGCTTCCTTCTGACTATCTCGTCCCACAAGCGACAGACAAGACGGAGAGACGCCCTATCTCGAACAATCTGATAAATCTTGCAAGGACTGGCGAATACGTCCATTTTCTCGAAAAGTGTTGCAGTTAGATAGGGAAACAGACCCCTATCGAAAGCATGTGAGATTATTTCCTCCCACAGTTCGATTGGGAGTTGATAGGAGTCGAGTGCCATTGGTGAGTCTGCTTGGTGGTGGTCAGATCTTGAAAGATGTGGAACAGGATGACTTTTTGGAGCTCACTCGTATCGTATCCTATAGTTTGTTGATAAGCTAGTCCAGACTATCGACTAAAAGAGTATGCGTCGATAGTTTCTTTAAGAGCTCAATGTGGAGGAGGGCAAGAGTGCTACACGAGTCGCTTCCCAATCATAGCGAACACTTCTTTGACGCAAAATCGATATACGAGATCGATATGACATAGATTTTCTACCGTACAAAGCTTGAAAGCAACTCGCCCACAGCAAATAAAATCCAACCTTCCCGTCTCATTGCCCTCGCCGCGCCGCCTCCGTGTGACCTTAGCAGAAACAGTGCTAAGCCATCGTGATGACGACGACGGCTTTGTTTACCTTTCCCGGTACTAAAGGAAGCTCAGTGAGAAGAATAAGGCGGGTAACGATCAAAACCTGTATCCTTTGCACCTCCGCGCCTAGTTTCCCCCTATACTGCCGGGTGTTTGCAAGCTTTGCCCCATCTCCTTCCTGTACTTCACCCCGTTGCGATCTTCGATGGAAATCCCTTTCTGGTCGAGATATTCCAACACCGGCCAATAACTCGATAGTGCATCTTCAGTCTCTTGATTGTCCCCACGCTTGGCTTCACAGTCTGTGTATGATTTTTCCGCAAGTTGTCTCCATCCCGACCCTACGATTAACTTGGAGAACCAGGGCTGTTCACCATTGATGAACAAGTTTGATAGTTTCTCTTTGCAGTAATCAAGATCTCTATGCTCGATTTCCTTTTCTAGGCCGAATAGCACCAGAGAAAGAGGAGACGACGCGGGCAGGGGTGTGACTGCAAATATATCGGCGGTTGATGATGAGATGCCATCGACACTGAGTCCCAATGTAGTCAGTTGTGGAAAGCCGGAAAGTTGATCGAGTGGAAGGAATGGGTCACTTTCTACCAGGTCTGAGCAAAGGACCATTTCCACCACGGATTCCCTCCAAGAGTTGATTTGGTGTTGCAACAAGGGTGTGTAGAACCCGGCGATTGCTCCTGAGAGATTAATTGTTTTCACATTCGGTATCTCGAGGTCGAAGGGGAACACCTGCCGACGGGGGAACGTTTGCTTAACCAGGGATAGATTTGCTCCCAAATAGGTGAGGGCGGGCAGGTGCAAGGTAAGGGTATGATTACAGTCGGTAACGAGATCTAGATGGAGATGGGATAGGTAGTGCATCCTGCCAAGTAGTGAGGAAGCATCCTTCAAGCTGGGGGGGACCAGCCGGGGAAGTCGGATGAACAGTGCTTCCAGATTGATGCATCGGCGCAGGAATGAGATACAACCCCAGCGTGTCTTGTGTATTCGCAGCACCTGCACATTAGGCAGGTCGTAGACTGGAGAGCTGTCATCCACTCGGTGTGGGAGTACCTTTCTAGGTTGACAGCCTCCATTATGCAGTCTGATATCATTATGATTCGGTGCGCACGGCCACTTTTGACAATATATCGTCCAATCATCGATGATTTCTGTTCTCCGTGACGAATGATGACCAATCCGGACCGCTTCCTCGATTCCATCTATGAAGATGACACTCTGCTTCTCTCTGACTATCTTGTTCCACAGGCGACAGACAAGTCGCAATGTATACCCGTTTTCTCGAACAGTTTGACGAATTTTGCACGGATGGGCCAGTAAGTCCAGTTTCTCGAAAAGTGTTGCAGCTGGATCGGGAAACAGACCCCGATCGAGAATATGCGAGAGGATTTCTCCCCACAGTTCGACTGGGAGTTGATAGGAGTCGAGTGGCATTGGCCAGTCTACTTGGTGGTGGTCAGATCATGAAAGGCGTGGAACAGGATGACTTTTGGAACACACTTGTATCGTAACTATAGTTTTTTGACAAGCTAGTGCACCAAAGAATCGACTACGAGAGATTGTGTCGATAGAGGGAATGTGTTGATAGTGTCTTTGAGCGGCCAGTGTGGTGGAGAAGGAGACGTTGCGCGAAAAGATGGCCAATACAATTGACACCCTCTATTGAGC
This sequence comes from Serendipita sp. 399, assembly GCA_019627685.1. Taxonomy (NCBI): domain Eukaryota; kingdom Fungi; phylum Basidiomycota; class Agaricomycetes; order Sebacinales; family Serendipitaceae; genus Serendipita; species Serendipita sp. 399. The sequence goes on along the minus strand of WSTO01000035.1, from coordinate 1,480 downwards.
GCTACCGAGCTGCCACCGGGCCATACGTAATTCATTAGGAAAAAAAACCGACGACAAGGACGCTAACGACGCCTGGTTGACCCCATCCCATTCGATCACGTCTTGGACTCCTCCACTTCCGTCTTGCATCCCCTCCCTCTCTCCCAACAAAACACCATCGCCAGGGACCAAACCACCGCGTGTTTTAATTTATTCCACCAAAAGATATCCGTCAAACATTGTGTCGTTGTGTTGTCTGCCCAACCATCCCTAGACATAACCATACGGTCGTAGAGCCTGTAGTGTCTGTCGTCGGTTGTGTGCTGCTGAACTAGTCTCTTGTTCTTTTGCGTGCGGCAAGCTCCAGTCTTTAGTAGTACAGTTGTATGGACGTTGTTCCACAAATGGCCGCTCCTCCACCACCACCACCTCCAGCAGGAACGACAACAAGTGCTGCCCAACTTGCACCACGAACGAAATCAAAAGCGTACCAGACGACGATTGCAGCAGAGGCCGGTACGTCCAATCCTCACTGCCCATATCCTCTCGACAGCTCTCTTCCCATATTAGGGACCGCGACATGGCGGGCGACTCGTTGCTGACGTGCTGTTTTTTTTGGGGGGTCGTTAGATGATCTAAAGTATGAAAGCAAGTATAAGGAGCTGAAGAAGAAGGTGAAAGAGGTGGAAGAAGTGAGTAGTTCGAAATTTTTTGGTTTCTACTTTCGTTTCGACGAACGAGAACCCAGATCGGAGAACTTTGCTTGCTGATATTCTTACTTTTACGCTCTCCCGCATCTCCTTTTCTTCTCCAATCTTCTGTATTCAATAGGACAATGAACAATTGTATGTCAAGATTCTACAGGCTCAACAGAGCATCCAGCGATTGCGAGTTGAACGAGCGTGAGTGCCACCTCCTTCTCTCTCCCTGTCTCTCTTTCTCTTCACCATTCTGTCCAGTATTGATTTTCTTATCCCTCAATCGACCTTTTCTTCAGATTGATATATGAGCGCTTGGGGTCGCTCGCTCCGCCACCAGCGGTACCTGCACCCTCTCAGTCCCACGGCGGGTACAATCCTCCTAGCGCAGACGACGGATCACAACATCATCATTCATCGCATCCTGGTGGAGCTAGTGGCGGTGGCGGCGGTGGGGGTGCATCATCCTCAGGAGCTGCTGGTGGAGGCCATCACCCACACCCGCTTTCTCAATCGTTTACAGCGAGTTCTTTATCGCATCGAGGGGAGAGAGAGATGGAGAGGGATGTTCTCCCACCGATCTCCTCTTCTTCGAATGGTCATCCCTCTTCTCATCGTGTTCCCCCAATCTCCCCCCACACGCGAGAGCAACGGCTGGCTGAGACACTTCCATCGTCAATACCATCGGCTGCTGCTGCTGCTACTGCATATTCACCGACGAGAGGGGTGCGCGAAGAGGGGATGCATGTCCCCCATCATCCGAAACCGAGGGAGAAGACGACAGCGACAACAACAACGTCATC